>WOXC01001249.1:0-55321 GCA_011680675.1 Gymnobelideus leadbeateri
CATGTTAAACATATTTCCACATTAACCACGTTGTGAAAGAAGAATCACAACAAAAGGGAAAAACAAAAAAGTGATAGTATGCTTCTGTCTGCATTCAGACTTAATAGTTTTTTCTCTGAATATATTAGCATTTTCCATCACAAGGATTTTGGAATTGTCTTGGATCATTGTATTGCTGAGAAGACCTAAGCTTAATCATAGTTAATCGTTGCACAATGTTGCTGTTGCTGTGTACAATGTTCTTCTGGTTCTGCTCACTTCACTCAGCATCAGTTTGTTTTAAGTCTTTCCAGGTTTTTCTGCAATCCACCTGCTCACCATTTCTTATAGCACGGTAGCATTCCACTACATTCGTATACCACAACTTACTCAGCTATTCTCTAAATGATAGGTGTCCCCTCGATTTCCAATTTTTTGCCACCACAAAGAGGTGCTATAAATATTTCTGTACACGTGTAATGTTAATAGAATAGAAAGATCTTCTGTGTCCATTAATAGGCCATTAATGTGACCTGCTTTGAGATCTAGGGCTGTGATATAGCTTGAGTCACATGGAGCCTGGGTCACATGGAGTTAAGAGTGGGAGGAACTTGTCCCGACAGAGTTTTAACTGAAATAGAATGCTGGGGAGAGAGACAGTGCAGTGTGTGAGAGACAGAACAGGGAGTGAAAGTGACACAGTGCTCAGACAGAGAAGCAGCTGGAGTGGGCAGAAGGAGGAACTAGTCTAAGGAAACTTGTTTGTAGGGAGGCCTAACAAATAAGAATGACTAAAATGGCAGTGCTTCCTGGAGTGATGATGAGCAATACCTTGTTAAATATTACCTCCTGGTATTACAATCAAAATAAATACTTTGGTTTTGCATTTAATGAAAAAAGTTTATTAAATTTTGTGAATTTACCCTGGAAATACCTCTTCATAGTCAAAGCAACTGCTGTGGGTATCACATTGGCATTGCAACATGTGGGTCCATTTCCCTTTTTTATGGTCTCTTTGGGATATAGACCTAGTAGTGATATTGGTGGATCAAAGGTTATGCATAGTTTGGGTGCCCTTTGCGTATAGTTCCAAAGTGCCCTCCAGAATGGTTGGATCAGTTCCCTATTCCACCAACAATACATTAATATTCCAATTTTACCACATCTTCTCCAACATTTATTATTTTCCTTTTCTGTCATATTAACCAATCTGATAAATGTGAGGAGATACCTGAGTCTTTTTAATGCCCATTTCTCTAATCAATAGTAAATCACTATTGAGCATTCTTTCATATGATTATAGATAGCTTTGATTTCTTCATCTGACAACTGAACAGGCAGCTTTCTAAGGAAGAAATTCATGCTATCTATAGTCACATAAAGACTTGGCTATAGATTACTAGTAATTAAAGAAATTAAAATTTAAGCAATTTTGAAATTCATAGCTATCAGATTGGTGAAACTGACAGAAGAGGAAAATGATAAATGTTGAAGGGACTGCAGGAACACAGGCACATCACTTCATTGTTGGTGGGA
Source organism: Gymnobelideus leadbeateri (assembly GCA_011680675.1). Classification (NCBI taxonomy): domain Eukaryota; kingdom Metazoa; phylum Chordata; class Mammalia; order Diprotodontia; family Petauridae; genus Gymnobelideus; species Gymnobelideus leadbeateri. Next base: position 1,516 of record WOXC01001249.1, read on the forward strand.
CTTTGAACTGTTCCAGATATTCTATATAGCAATTTGGAACTGTGCCCCCAAAGTTACTCAGTTGCACATATTCTTTGATCCAGAAACTCCACTACTAAGTGTATACCCCAAAGAGACCAAAGAAAGGGAAAAAGGATCCATTTGTAAAATAAAAATAAAAATTATAGCATCTTTTTTGTAGTGTCAAAGAAGTAGGAAATATTGAATGATATTTTCATTTGAATTGAACATTTGTAACTATAGGTTTAATTTTAATCCCAGTGCTTAGCACAATACCTTATACTTAATAAGATTTTATAAATGCTTGTTGATTAATAATCATTATCTGATAAAATTATATTTGCTAGCAAGTAATTTAATATAGTATATCACTGTAATAAACTAAAATGGTATTAAAGTGATAAATGTGAAGAACATAAAGAAATCTTAGTACATTTACATGAAGTAGTAATAAAAAAATCAGAATCAGAACAATGTGTTGTATCACTACATAAAATGAAAAACATACACAAATACAGAGATGAATGAACAAATATAGCAAGGAAAAAGACAGATGGAGTAAATAACAAACTGTTATGGACATATTGAATTCATTTTTAAGTGTAGTTATATATGCATATATTTAGTTTTCATGTCTTTTAAAGTTAATTGCTTAAGAAAATACATTATTTTTTCCAATTACATATAAAACAGCTTTTAACATTCAGATTTTTTAGAAAAAGTTTTGAGTTCCAAATTTTATATCTCCCTATCTCACCTATCCCCACCTTGAGAGAGTAAGCAATCTAAGTTATATATGTGCAATCATGTAAAACATTTCCCTGTTAGTCATTTTGTATAAGAAAACTTGAAAAGGAAGATAGAGAATGTTAAAAACAATATGCTTCAGTCTGTATTAAAACTACATCAATTCTTTCTCCTCAGGCAGATAGTGGCTTTCATCATGAGTCCTTTGGGATTATCTTGATCTTGAACCCCTGTATTGTTGAAAATAGCTAAACATTCACAATTCATAATACAATATTGCTGCTACTGTGTACAATATTCTTCTAGTTCCCTCACTTCATTTTGCATCAGTTCATGTAAGTCTTTCCAGTTTTTTCTGAAATCATCCTGCTTGTCATTTTTTTATAGCACAATAATATTCCATTACAATCATATACCACAACTTGTTCAATCGTTCCCCAATTGATGTGCATCCCCTCAATTTCCAATTCTTTTTTTTTTTTGCTTTTTGGAGGGCAATTGGGGTTAAGTAACTTGCCCAAGGTCACACGGTCAATTTCCAATTCTTAGCCACCACAAAAAGAACTGCTAGAAAGACCTAGCAATGGTATTGCTGTTTTACAGGGTCTGCACAGTTTTATAGTCCTCTGGGGTACCCATCAATTGGGGAATGGTTAAACAAGTTGTGGTATATGCATGTAATGGAATACTATTGTGCTATAAGAAATGAGGAGCAGACAGACTTCATATTTACCTGGAGAGGCTTATACGAACTGATGCTGAGTGAGAAGAGTAGAACCAGGAGAAATTTGTATACAATCATAGACACAACGTATGTGTGATGACCAACTATGACAGACTGGACTCTTCTCATCAATGCAGTGATATAAGTCAATCCCAAAAGACTCATGATGGAGAGAGATCCAGAGAAAGAACTAGAAAGAACTGAGTTTGAATCCTGATTGAGGCAAACTACTTGATCTTTTTCTTTTTATTGTTTGGTTTTATTTCCTCTTTACCATCTTTCATTCCGTCTAGTACAATCAGCCCTTGTAACCTGACTAATGTCTAATGTGAAAGTACTTGCAGATCCTATACTGGATTATGTGCCATCATGGGGGTAGGGAAGGAAAATTTGAAACTCAAGGAATTTTGGAATTGAATCTTGTAAACCAAAAATAAACAAATTAATAAAGACAAAAAAACCCCACAATGATGCTAAAAATATAAGGCCCCCTGTTTTTCTCGGGGAAAGGATAAAAGTAAATTACCTCAACTAGACCCAGTTAGGCATATCTGTATATATAGCCTTGTAGACTTCCCAACTCTGAGCAAAGAGGGAGAGAGAAAGAGAGGAGACATCCAGGACAAGCTCTCTGACCCAAGAATCAGAACTGCTGAGAGATTTCCCTTTCTTTTGGAGAATAGAAAGGAAGGAGAAAAGCTTCAATCTACTTTCTTGTCACCAGCTGGAAGGGAAGAGAATGAGAAGAAGAGAAGGGCTCTGGAGGATTTGTCTAATGCCACACCTACAACTTTTTTTGTCAAATTAGGTCATATAATTGTAGTCATATATGAGAATGTTTATCAGTTCCTTGGAAGATAACTACCCTAGGTGCAAGGTACTAGCTCATAAGTCCCCATTGATGTGTTCATCTTCACATCAACAAGAGAGGGTACATTTTTGCTGATTTTATATAGATGTGTATGTATGTGTACATATGTATGTATGTATGTATGTATTTAATGACATAGAAAGGAAAATGACAACAAAGCATCTCCATAAATTTGTAGTGAACAAATATACAGAGATTTAGTAGGAAGAGTAGACTTTATATTATAGAGTTCAGAAGTATAGAGATACACACTTAGGAACATATGTCAGCAAAGCCACTTACCCTTTCAGAGCTACCAGATCCTCTGGTTTAGTCCCGTGATGTCAGTTCACAGATCCTCATGGGAAGTGCTGTCTCTGCTGGGTGAGTTGCTTTCTTGGGTTCCCTGTTCCTCCTCCTGGTCTAGGCTCATGGCTCTAATAATTGATTGTGTTGTACAAATAAAACAAATATAATTCAAGATTAGAAGGAAAGCAGAAAATCGGGGGAAATTTATAGACAGTTTATCAGATAAAGGTGTCATATATAAAATATATAAAGAACTTTGTCAAATCTGTAAGAATATGAATCATTCCTCCATTCATATGTGGTCGAAGGATATGAACAGGCAGATTTCCAATGAAGAAATCAAAACAATTTGTAATCATATAAAATGCTCTAGATCATTATTGGTTAGAGAGATACAGATTAAAACAACCTTAAGATAACATTTTATGCCTACCAGATTGACTAAAGTGACATAAAGGGAAAAAAACCAAACCAGCAAATGTTGGAGAGGATGTGGAAAATTGGGACACTAATTCATTGTTGATGGAATTGTGAACTGATTCAACCATTTTGGAGAGCAATCTGGAATTATGCCCAAAGGATTAATCTATCTTTATCCTTCAACCCAGGAATACCACTGTTTGGTTTATTTCCAAAGATGATTAGTGAAAAAGAAAAAGAACTCATATGCTCTAAAATGTTTGTAGCAGCTCTTTTTGTGGTGACAAAGAACTAGAAATTGCAGGGATGCCCATCCATTGGGGAATGGCTGAACAAGTTGTGGTGTATGATTGTGATGGAATGCTACTGTGCTACAAGAAATGATGAACTCAATGATTTTAGAAAAACATGGAAAGATTTGCATGAAATAATGAAGAACAAAATGAACAGAACCAAGAAAACATTATACATAGTAATAGCAATATTCTTTTAAGAATGACTTCAAGCAAGTAAGTTATTTTGTCTACCATAAATACACCAGTTAAAGACTTATGAAGATGCTATCTGCATCCAGAGAAAGAACTGATAAATAGAAGTATGTATAGAATAATTTTACACATACATGTATATATGTGTATGTGTGTGTATACCTGTGTGTGTCTAATGGTAGCCATCTCGGGGGTGAAGGGGAAGGAAGAAAAAATAAATTTACATGATAATTTTGTTGTATATTTGAAAGAAATAGCAAGTTGTACGTGGTAGATTTGTAGTTTCATGCACAGCCATTTAAAAAATTGTACTATATTATGGAATGCCTTTTTATTCCATAAACTAAAAATAAAATGAATGATTGATTACGGTCTCCACTGTATCACTTCACAGTCATCTGAAAATATGACTTAGGGTACTGCTATGAGTTTTCAAAAAGACCTCAAAGCCATATCCTAGGACCAGCAGGAGGAGTCTCAATTCTTGGGTCTGTCATCTAAGCAGGATCCCTGTTCTAGGAGCCAAACTGTAGAATTGATCTTTCCACCTTGAATTGACTTGGCTGCATAGCTCAACACTGCTCCACTGGATACTGCTATGTGCTTTCACTTTAAGAGGACATTAACATTATCTATGTTCTATTGTATTTTTATTTATTTTGTTAATATTTCCCAATAACATTTTTATCTGGTTTGGGTAGCACTCGGGCATAGCAAAAGCCTAGTAATATTTTATTTAATAAATTAGGGTGGGGGCTCAAAGCTACTGATTAATTAATGAGAAAGATTGTGCATTTCTATTGATTCATGTGGAAATATCAGAACATGTGTCCTGATTGCCTTAGAAACCAAGAAGAGATTGAATAAGAAAAATGAGCCAGTGGATGTTAAAGAGAGCCCTGGCTTCCCGCATAGGCTATGCCCAAGTCCTTAAAACCTGTTATACAGGTTAAATTGATTGGCTGTTTTTGAGGAAGAAGAATATGGGAACCCTGAATGGCCTGAATTGACTGCTACTCTGATATGTAAATATGCACATGTATATATGTATGCACAGATGTGTATCTATTAGTGCAGATTTGATATTGTTTCATCATTTATAGTCTTTAAGAGTTCCTAGAGAACTGAAGGGTTAAGTGATTTTTCCATGGTCATAGCCAGTATATGTCAGTGGGAGTACTTGAACAGGTCTTCCTGACCCTGCCAGCGAATACATATACATACACACACACGTATACACACACACACACACACATATATATATATATATATATATATAAAATATACATATATATTATATACACACATATAAAGATACAGAACCATAGATAGATGTAAAACATTTAATACTATTATATGAACACAGCATAAAAAGGTACCTTTTTGTCTAGAAAGTGTTTTACTGCCAGTAGTACCCATTCTGGGTCACAAACCTCAGGTATTTATGTAATCATCAAGTTATATTCTTCTGCTTAAATTTAGTTCATGTAAAAAGCTCCCTGCTACCTACATTCTTACATAAGGGCCCCTGCACCTCTCCCCTCTGCTGGTTTTACTTACCTGGAGCCCAGTCATTAGTGAGCATATTCTCATCTTCACCCCTGAGTGAATTCCATGTACAACCATTGCTAAGACCCTTAATGATCACTGAATGCCCAGTGGACATTTTCTCCTCATTAGCTTCGAAAGACACACCAGAGCTTCCTGACAGACCAGGCAATCAGAGATTTGGTATGCCTGCCCTATATCTGAATAATGGGGTTTGAGAAATGTCACTAGACTGAGGAGAGGTGGGAGCAAGGTCTGGGGTGGGGGCTGGTGGGAGGATCCTCCAAAAGTAGATTTGTGCTATGGTGATATCAGAAAGATTTGAGGAAGAAAATATCTACATATTATTATTTCACAGCCCAAGAAGTCCTGCTGTAGTTTAACGATTTTCTAGGTGGTACCCAATCACAAGGAAAGTAGGGGTTTCCATGACTGTGCCTAGAGCCTGGAAATGGAACAGTTAGGGCAGTCTGGGAAAAGCATTTATCAGTACAGTCAGGAGAATGGGGTACTGCAGGGCTGACAGAAGGAGAGGAGCTCAGGGATAACTGTGAGGCAGCTGTAATGTGGAAGCAACACAAGCTGTCGAATCAGAGGAACTTAGTTTATATTCTACCTCTGAAAGTCACTACCAGTCAGTCACTTAACAAATCACTTAACTTCCCTAGGCCTTAGTTTCCCCATCTGTAAGATGATGGAGGAGGACTAGATACAGATTTCTAACCTTTAAAAAAACAAACAATTGTATTTCAGTATACTTGTTTTTATCTGAAATCTTACATATTTATACATTTAAAAACACTTTTCTGAGAAGGGATCCAGGCTGCCAAAGTGGTCCATGACATAAAAAGGTTAAGAACCCCTGGAGATGCTTCTGAGTTCTCTTTCAGGTTTAGATCAGTGATTTTAACAAGGATTTTTTGTATCCATGTAAAGGGATACAAAGCTTGCCCTCAATTGGGTATGGGACTGGAGAACAAAGGCTGAGAATGGGGACACTGCCACCATGTGAGGGAGGGGATGAGGGTAGAGCGGCAAAGGAGCTCACAGCAATTGTTATCTGGTAACTTCCTTAAAAATACACATGCACACTAATATTACTGTACTGTTCTCTTTCATTTAAACACACACACACACACACACACACACATCAATACCATACTGTTTTGTTTAAAAATTGTTGGATTAGTTACATGTGTTGTCAGTACCCTCTGAATTCAGCAGCCTGAGGCAAAGTCCTGGTTCCCTGTCTTGGTTTCAGCCCTGAGCATTCATAGGTAGTGCTATGGAAAAACTCTCAGAATGGTCCCACAGCTATAAGGAACCACTGAAGTAGTGCTTCAGGTTCACACACAGACTGTATCAGAATTAGGAAGCTAAGTGATGATGAAAGCTGTCATCAAGCCCGGCTTTGTGCAGCCTCTTTGAATTGCACCAACTGAGCTTACTTAGAATCTCCTGTCCCCAGGAAAGGGTATCAGCTGCAGGTGTGGCAAAAAGGTTTTTTCATCTGTCAGAGTTCAAGCAAGTTGCTAATTAAGAGTTCTTTAGCAGGGGAAATGAAAGCCTACATAGTCAAAGAAAGTCTCCAGAGGACATTGATGCCAAACTCTGAAGGTGCAAGTACATACATAAATGCCTCCTGTCCCCCTCTACCCCCCCCCATGTACTTTTAACTGGTAGGCTCCATAGCTTAGGGGGGTTAGAATACTGGTCTTATGAAGCAAGGGTCATGAGTTCAAATCTTGCTGGGGCCTTCTACTGCTTTTAGAGATGTAAAAATTCAAGATAATTTTTTTAAAGTTCTATATCCTAAACTCCAGGATATTGTATCTGATTTAATATTTGTACTTTCCACTAGTGCCTAGGACTTCTTCTGGCAGGGAGGCATCTGGACCTGTGGTTTCATAAATAATAATAGTAGCTAACATTTACATAGTGCTTACTATATGTGAGACACTGTTCGAAGAGCTTTACAATGATTGTCTCTTGAATCCTCACAACAACCCTGGAAAGCAGGTGATATTATTACCTCAGTTTTACAGATGAGGAAACAGACAAGTGGAAGTTAAGTGATTTGTCTAGGGTCACATGTGCTAGTAAATGTCTGAGGCTGGCTTTGAACTCAAGTCTTCTGACGCTTTACTGTGCCATCTAGCTGCCCCATCCCCACGGAGATGAGGAAACTCCAGCTGACAATGCAGATTTGTTTCTGTTTCATCATTTATAGTCTTTGAGAGTTCCTAGAGAACTGAGAAATTAAGTGATTTTCCCACATTCATAAACAGGATGTATCCAAAGGAGCACTTGAACACAGGCTAAATCAGGGCTGGGGAGCCTGGGGATGTGGCCTCAAGGCCGCAGGTTCTATTTGCATTCTGTTAAAGGGCCACACTTGAGGACCTAGAGGACCACATGTGACCTCAAACCCATAGGCTCCCTACCCCTGGGCTAGATAATCTCTAAGGCCTCTAACCACCTCTAACACTGTATTACAAAAGTGTTAGTATTTTCTGCAAAACTTTCTCTGCACATTTAATTTTGTTCGGTATAGTAACCCTCAAAGCTAGGAAGGCCAGTCTCAAGTCCCACCTTTGATACATACTGACTGTGAGACCCTGGGTCTGTCATTTCATCTCTAAGTAGTTCTCTAAGCACCCAAGAACAGAAAAGGTGCCTACTTGAATTGGGAGATAGAATTTCTAATGCCAGTCTATTTGCTATAGCATCTCTCAAAGTCTTTTCTGGCTCTAAATCCTGTGATAATCCATAGCATTTTTGTTCATATATTTGAATGATAAAAACCATTTTAATAGGAAAAGAACACAGCTAGGTGGGAAAATGTAGTGTGATTTTTTGATTCAGTTACTATATCTATGGAAAACTTAACTGTTTGAACCTGTCAACCCTGAAAACAAATGGCCAAAGAGACACAGCAACTCTGCAGCTGTTGTTAATTCTAAAAAAGCCCAGAGAGCTCACGCAGGTCAGCACAACCACGGTTAACTCTTAAAAATAAAATAAAACAAAATTAAAGCAAAGAGGTCACTGTAGTCATAAGCACAAAGCTTGCTTTATTCTGTTGGAGGACGGAAACTAGATGCATATGTCAGGGGCCCCTCTATTAGGAGACTTGCTTTACTCTGGGCAAATTTCAGTACTTATTCTAGTCTATGCAGTGAGGGGTAACAGCAACAATGAGACAAGTTTGATTCATATCAGGACTTCATGACGAGAACATGGTTACTTCAGCTGCTCATCCAAGCTCAGGGACCACCTAGTGCTGGTATGAAACAATTCTGGGATTTTTCTGTGGCTAAGATCATCCAGAGGTGAGCATAAAGGATTGTTGTTATGCCAGACTCAGGGCACAGCTTGTTAGCTTAGTCTTAACTCTGAAAACAGGGTGTCTCCTAATAGTAAATAGAGAGGAGTAACAAGAGAGGGATGGTCTTGGCATGGGGATCCCGACAAACCCCCAAATCATAAACAGAACACTGAATCTGTTTCCCTGGTGTCATTTGACATTAAATGTGGACCAGTTTACCAGGAGGAAATAAAAAATCTCTTGAGTCTTGAAAACCTCAACCCATGAAGTGATGGCAAATGCCATACTTATCTAGGACTATTTTCTCTGTCTCTGTGTATGTCTCTCTCTCTCTCTCTCTCTCTCTCTCTCTCTCTCTCTCTCTCTCTCTCTCTCTCTCTCTCTCTGTCTTTTTCTCCGGTATCCATTTCTCTGTCTTTTTCTCTCTGTCTTTCTTTGTGTGTGTCTCTGTCACTGTCTTTGTCTCTTTGACTCTCTATCCTTCTGTCTCTCTCACTTTCTCTCTCAGTCTCTGTCTCCCTTTCCTCTGTGTCTCTGGCTTTTTCTCCCTGTCTTCCTGCCTCTTTGTGTTTCTGTCTCTGTTTCTCTCTCTTTCTCTGCCTCTCTCTCTCATGCTGTAAGGGAAAAAGGACCTAACCAGGTCTGAACCATGGAAGACTCATTTGGCCAAGAAGTGAGCTCATCTCATAGATCTATTAGGACTTTAAATACATTATTTCATTTCCTGTCACTTTTTCATTTTCTTTGAAAAAGGTATTTTCTCTCTGTTGCTTTGATGATTCTGTAATTTATTTTTCTTCTTTGATGGGGATGGTGTAGGCTGCTTTTTTGTATTCTAAAGATACATTAGAAGTTCTATATTAAAAGAAATTCTAGGAATTCAGCCCCTGTTCTCTTTTTTAGTTCAAATTACAATGAAATTCTTTTCCATGAATATCTAATGAGGGTACCTATTAAATGGAAATGAATGCTCCACATAAAATTATGAAATATTATTTTTCTATCTTATAAAATTGGTACTGAATATATAATTTATAGAAGGGATAGGAGAATAAGAAACAGATTACTAAATAAGCCTGGGCACACAGAATTTATTTATTAAGGTCCATATAAAAAGCTAGACTGTAGGGACTTCACAGTGTCTAGAATAGCTTTCCTAAAAACATGAACAATACTCTGTCATCTAAATTCATCCTTCCAGACTTTGAATATCTTTCTGGTATAGTATAATCTAAAGAATGCTAGATTTAGGGGCAACTAGGTACTACAATGGATAGAGCACCAGCCCTGCAGTCAGGAGAACTTGAGTTCAGATTTGACCTCAGACACTAGCTATGTGACCCTGAAGTCATTTAATTCTGATTGCCTCCAAAGGGAAAAAAGTGCTGGATTTGAAGTTCCAGGATTCAGATTCTATCTCTATCATTTTCTACCTGGATAACTGTGTCAGCTGTTTGCTTTCTCTGAGCCTTGCTCATCTATGCAATGAGGAGGGTTGGATTAGATGGCCCTGAGGGTCCTTTCCTGGTATAAATTTCTGATTTTATGAAAAGTTTGATTTATACAATGACAGTGATTTTAGATAACTTAGGTAAAAGACCAACTTTTAATGAGATCATTTAGCAGTGGATAATGTGTTTGATTTGGAATCACTAAGATGTGCAAATCCTCCCTCAGATATTATGTGTGACCTTGGGCAAGTCACTTAATCTCTTATTGTTACAGTTTTCCCCTGGTGGTATGGGTGGGCGAGAATAGTTTGTTCCAAGGCCATGAAGGGGGCTGAAGCAGGTGTTGTTGAGCCCTTAGAGCTTGATCAGACATCCCAGGCCATTGCTTGTCAGTTGGACTTTTGTCTGACTCTGGAAGAGACAGTGAGGCTGACAACTTTGTGTGACTGCTTCACCTAAGTCCAGTTCATGCAGGAGTAGAGACATCACCCTTGATGTCATTGGTCCTCTTCGAAAACAGAAAACAACAATTAGATATAAAATTGCATTTATATAATTACAAAATTATGGAATACTACATAACTATGAAAATATATTCACTGTTATTAGGAATAATAATAAATACCATTAGGAGCTTTACTTATGTGACTCGGTTACCTATATTCTAGTCTACCTGACATGGGGAAAACACTAAGGAGAACCAATGGGGAGAAGAGGTTAGTAGGTATCCTGCAGGGTTGAAATTAGATTTAAAGGGATTAAGGCAAAGGGAAATGAGCAAAAGGGCAGAACTTTAGGTTGTTGCCAAATGCTGAATATTCAAATTATCTGAATGACAGCACTGAGGCCATGTCCCATATGATAACCAGAGGGTCATTAAAGTAGTAGAGAAGGAAATGGCAACCACTCCAGTATCTTTGGCAAGAAAACCCCGAAAAGAGTCATGAAGAGTTGAACACGACTGAAAAAATGACTAAAGAACAACAATGACATAGAAGCAAACATATGAATAAAACAGCAAGTCTCCAGATGAAAGTCTCATAGTGTCTCTCTACGGGGCTGAGGCAGAGACTTGTATCAGGATGGGAACAAAGTTTCATAAGGTAGGAAGACAATCTCAGGTCATGTCAGGTAGATATCTAGTGGGAGACAGCTGAGACACACTTTGAACTGCTCAGCCATGTGGGTGCACCCATGATCTCAAGCTGACATTGGGTGTGCATTGGGTCCCCTCTCCACCCGCTTCATTCTAACTAATGTGGTGATTCTGGGCTTATTGTACTTGTGAGACAGTCTGCATGATGGTAAAACTTATTTTTTAAATGCAGTTTTTGCCACCCACTCTACTTTAACTCCAAAATTCTTATTCCCCATCCTTATCGCAGGGCACTGAAGACTCCCTTAGAACAGTGATTATGTGTTTTTTTCACTATAGCCAAACTTCAGCATCAGATAATATGGCCCAGGATGGGGTAAAAGAGGGCAGAGAAAGCTCTCTGTGTCTTCTAGGAAAAATTATAAAAAATAAACTTCACATATAACTTTTTCAGGAGCATCCTCAGCAGCCTTGTTGGCATGTGGTACTCAATAACGTGGTAAAAACATCTGATCCTTACCTTGCGCTCCCTCTGCTGGACATAGAGTGGGAAAACATATCTTGGCTAAACGAGTTGCTTGGTGGGGATCCTGGTTAGTTGATGAGGTGACTTAAGCTGCAGATAATTTAATATTACATGTTAATATTTTCACCACTAAAATGCTGCATACAAATAGAGGTACAGGTGCACATGGTTTTCTGTGCTCTTGGAAAACAAGAAATCAGAGAATCATAGGATTTCAGAGCTGTATGGGTTTTTCCAGATAATCTCAAAAACATAATCATAGAATCCTGTTAGACTTGGAAGGGTCCAACCACACAAGGGACCATGTGGCCTCCACTAGGAGACTTCCAATGACAAGGAACCAAATACCACATAAAGCAACCCAATCCACATTTGGACAGCTCTTATTTCAGACTTTTTCCTTATGTAATTTGGCTGCACTAGCCTCTTTCCAAGCTACAGGTGCCTGGTGTTTTCCCATTCATTTTCCATTGGACACCAAATAAACGGAATTTTGGGTTGGAAAGACTCAGCAGTTTTATTGTAAAGGGAAACAGGTCATAAGTGCAGAGAGACCCTTATAGAGATGATTTTCTAATATAGTCACACCAACTATATCAAGTTGAAGTCTGTTTCTCTATAACTTCTGCCAATTGTTCATAGTTTGTTTGCTAGGAGGGGGCAGGGCAATTTGCTCTTTTACCCAGCAGCCCTTCAAATATTTGAAATCAAAGGTCATGTTCCTTCTAAGCAAAGTTTGCAAAAAATGCGATTCAGTTCAATTAAATAAGCATTTATTATTCACATACTATGTGAGGCATTGTACCAGGTAGGGGAACTATGAAAATAAAATAAAACACAAAAACAGACCCCTCTTACAGGCCACATTCTACATGTTGGGGAGACAAAAAATTATATATATATAAGCAAATGCAATATAATTTTAAGAGTAATAGAACACCAACAACTAGGTAAATCAGAAAAGGTTTCTCATAAGAGGTGATACTTGAAAAGAACCTCCAAAAAAAATAAATAAAAATTCAGATAAAGGTAATGAGGCAGAGGTGAGGAGAGGGTGACCTGTGCAAAGTCATAGGTAAGAGATAAAATACCATATTCAGAGAATAGCAATTGATTCAGTTTGTTTGGAATGTAGAATGAATGAGCAGGAGCAGTTTTGAGTTTAAACGTGGGAAGTGAATAATTCTGGCGCCAGAATGTGCAGGGTTTTAATATTCCAAGATGAGGAGGTTGTATCTTATTATAGAGGCAATAGGGAGCCACTTAGAGTACTTGTGCATGGTCAGTTTTAAGAAGGGCTTGGAGGAAGGAGCCTGAAAGTAGGAAGAATAGTTAGGGAGCTCATTCAATAGTCCAGGTGAGAAGTAATGAAGGCCTGAACCAAAATGATGACCAAGTGACTGAAGAGAAGGGAACAGGTGTGAGAGATACTGAAAAGGTCGATGGAGCAAGACTTGGCAGCTGACTGGATAGGAGGCACACTGAGAGAGAAGACAGAATTGAGGATGAGTCCAAGGTCATAAATCTGGCTGATTGGAAAGGTGGTGATGCCCTTAAAAGAAGCAGGGAAGTTTGGAGGAGGGGAGGGTTTAGAAAGGAAGAAAATGCTGTATAAATATCCTAAGATTTCAGCTTTAGCTTTTTGTTGCTGAACATTGGAGTCTTTAGCTGAGAGATGTGACTAAGTATTGCTACCTAATATTACTGTCTTAGAGCTTTCTTCACTTGTACATTAATAGATGCATAGCGCCCAGATCATTAGAGGCAATACTCTCATTATTCTTTAAACCAATAGCTCTCAAAGTATGGACTCCCAGGGTTCCTCAAGGCCCCTTTAGGGAACCCAGGTAGTCAAAATTATTTTTATGATAATTATTTTATAATAATTCTAAGAAATTTTAATGTTGAATATGGTAGGCATTGATAGGTATAATCCACATTAAAATGGGAGGGGGTCCTCAAATTTTAAGAGTGTAAATGGGTCCTGGGACTAAAAAGATTGCGAATACCTGCTCTACACTGCTCTCTCCTCCACTGTCTGGAGTATTGTGTTCAGTTCTTACTGAGGCATTTTCAGAAGCTCATTGGCAGATAAGTGAACATATAGCATAGGATGACTAAGATGGCGGGTCTGGAAACCATTTCAAAAGAGTAGGGGTTGAATGAAGAGGAAGTGCAGTACAAGGGTTAGTGTGTAAGACTTAGTAACTGGAAGACTAAGGTTTGAATCCTGCCACTCTCACTTGCTAGCTGTGTGATCTTGGGCAAGTAGTCTTCTCTCTGAACCTCAGATTCTTATCTGTAAAGTAGTAATAAAGACAGTAACTAGCATTTATATACACTTTGAAATTTGCAAAGTGTTTGGAAAGTAAATAATTCATAAGTACATTATCTTCACAGCAAACCTGTTGTTATCCCCACTTTACAAATGAGGAAGCTGAGAGCCTTGCCTAGGGTCACAGAGCTAATGTGTGTCTAGGTTTGGATCTGAACTCAAGTCTTCCTGATTCCAGGCCCAGTGCTCTATCCACTATGTTGGATTAGATGGCCTTTATGAGCTTTTTTAGTTCTAAATCTATGATCCTATGACTTGAGGGTTCTTGCTCTAGAGGGGAAAACAAAAAATTAGAAGGAGTTACAATAGCAGCTAAGTGACACCAGAATGCACAGAGCTCTTGGCCCCAAGTCAGAAAGAGTCATCTTTTTGAGGTCAAATCCAGCCTCAGACACTTCCTAGCTATGTAACCCTGGGCAAGTCATTTACCCCTGTTTGCCTCAGTTTCTTCATCTGTAAAAATGAGCTGGAAAAGGAAATGGCAAACCACTCCAGTATCTTTGCCAAGAAAACCCCAAATGGGGTCATGAAGAGTCAGATGACTGAACAACCACAACAAACCTTGTTCACTGAGTATTGAAGCTTTGACTGTAGGACCTGTCAGGGATACTATAGAAAGGTGGGAGCTTGTTCCCTTAAGATCCCTTCCATGTTGAAGAACACTTGAGAACCTAAAGACACTTGGAGCCGTGGCCTGTACCCATGGGTAAAAATGGTGGAGAAAGGAAGCCCAGTGATATGGAAGACAAATTTCATCCACTTCCCTATCTTGCCTAAGGCTTGCCCTGTTTATATTTAAGCATACACACAAAAGGAAGCTATGTACAGAGGGAGGCCATTGTCGAGGGTGGCTGCACAAGTCAACTCCCTACAGCTACTATTGCCCCCATCCCATCAGAGAATACATGCTGCCATGGGGCCTTATTGTAGTCTTGCTTTTATACAATACTTTTCAAGAAAAAGGAAACTTGCTAAAAGGTAGGTTACATTTTAGGAGATTTAGATTAAAATGATCTTTGTGTAGGAATTCAGTTTTTAAGAAATTGATTCTTCATGAAATGAGAATGAAAATCACAAAGAATATTGAAGGTAACCACAAGACAGAAGCCAGGTTCCTCCCCAACCCTTTCTTCAGTGAAGATATTGAAGAAAGGGGAAGAGTGTGTGTGTGTGTGTGTGTGTGTGTGTGTGTGTGTGTGTGTGTGTGTGTGTGATATAATGGTCACATTATTTTTAATTTTTGAGAAATTTGGGCTGCTTCAGTCTTTTCTGCCTGAAGGTTAACTTTAGAATTCATTTCATTGTTCTGAGTCCTTCTAAAAAAAGAAAAAAATATAAATAAAAGTCCTGCTTTGGAGTCAAATTATGCCCTACTAAAGGAAATGTGAAGCAGACAATAAAGAAAATAACCTTGATGATAAATCCCTTCAGGGTTAATGTGTGAATCACTATTAGTATCTTCATTTTGCTCTTCACATGCTCCACTCAAAAGAGGATGAGTGTTGCCAAAAGCCTTAACAGACTGCCAGAGGGGAAATTATGTACTGGGCGCAGTTCACCCAGAGTTCACGGCTGTAGACGCAGTTCAAGTCACCAAATACACCTGATTACATTTATCTTAAAGTACTCTGGAAAAAAAAAGGTAAAATAACTGAGTAACTGTAGTATTCCATAATCAAAGATATGCGATTGAACAATTTTCTTTTTTTCTATTTCCTTGGTGAAATCTCAGATTTTTTAAATTAGGTTATTTGTTTGCTATATAAACCCTGCTGAATGGAGTGATTATGGTTTTAACATCTCCCAATGAAGTACATATTCTTAACCATGCAAAATGTGAGTTTTTTTCCTTAAAAAAAAAGTATCTATATACAATTTGCTCCATTAATTACATCTTACTATATTCAAATGACTGTTATTTTTATTTTTAAAATTTTGTTTTTCAGTTAGCAAACATTTATTTTCTCTTTTTTCCACTTCAAAAAATGAAAAATAAGCTATCATATGTAAGATATATATAAGAAATATAAGATATCAAGTTGCCTTTTACTTTTCTGAAATACAAGGCCAGTTGGCTTCATCAGCAAAACGTGATCCCTAAAGAGTCACAATTTGAAGAAATAGCATTGTATTGTGAATAGAATAGAACTCTCTTGATTTAAGACTGTGGGCCCCAATGGGTCATATGAACTAGACTGAAGGGGCAGTTTTCTTTTTATTAATGAGGGAGGGCCCTTTAACTCAAAAGAAATTCCTTGTGAAAAAGAGAAACTAGGATAATTGACCTTGAATATAGACGACAAGATGATGCCTCTCCTCTGGGGGAGGAATTGAGGAGTGGGGTTGGATCAGAGGTATGCTGGCAACTGTTTAATAACTGACTCTCTGGGGAAAATGTTATTCATGACATAAATAAATTTAATCTGCTTTTTAATTTTCTCCATTATTTTCTCAAGTCTAAATAATCAACAAAACAATAAATCAAATTTGAATTTAAAGTATCTGTGAGATAAGTGTTATTATTATTCCAATTTTACAGATGAGGAAACTGAGGCAAACAGGTTAAACAACTTATCCAGTGTCACAGGGCTAGTAAGTATCTGAGGCTGGATTTGAATTGAGGTCTTTCTGACTCTCAGTCTGGTGTTCTCTTTACCGTTTGTACCACCTAACTACCCCTCCTAAGCCACAGCAAGGGAAAATAGGCTGTCTTTCCTCTTCCTTAGGAAATTAGAAAGTGCAGTGATTTGGAGATGTTGCCTATTCAGATAGACTCTATGATGGAACTAGCTTCTTCTTAAGTAGAAGTACTTCTCTTGCTTTCTTTTCCTTCCTTGTTCCCTCCCTCCCTCCTTCCTCCCTTCCTCCCTCTCTCTCCCTCCCTTCCTTTTTTTTTTTTGAAGGGGATAGGAAAAGGGTGGGTGTCCGAGTCTTATAATTAATTTCTTTGTACTGTTTTCAGTTTTGCATGCATGCCCACCATATATATTTGTAGTAGACCTTTTTTAAAAATAAGCAGAACCTTCTTTATAGACCATTCTTACAGTAGGAATTCTCGTCTCTTGTCATAATGTTTCATCTTAATTCAGCAGAAGCTAAATAAATCTATTTCTTCATCTCTAAAATAAAGGAATTGGTCTGGATGAACTCTAGAATAAACTCCTAACTGTAAAATTTCAAGATAATTAGTCAGCAAAAATTTATAGAATAACCCACAAAAGTCTATTTCCTGCCCACTGTTTATCTGTTCAGCCACATGGCACAGTGGATAGAACTTGGGACCAGAAGACTGAGTTCAAATGAACCCTCATACACTTACTAGCTGTTGTGAGGGATGATTTCTCAAAAGTGAAGTCTCAAAAGGGTTAATAGTTTTTGTATTATTGAAACACAATTTACTCCCTTACAGAATAACATCTCTAGTTAGCTGACCTTGTAAAACCATGCTTTGCAACATAACCTAAAATGTGTAATCTTGCAAACTCTTGCAAAACTTTCTGCCTTTTCTTGTGTCTGGGCAAACTTGTGCAACTGCCTTTGTTCTTTGTTGCTGAGGGAGATTCATGCAAATAGATTGTGCCCCTGAAGACCAGCCAATGGGATAAGGGGAAGGTGGTTGGGGGTGGGGTTCATGTTAGGGTATAAAAGGATCTTGCTTTCTGGAATCAATTTATACTTCCCTGGCTGGCTCTATTAGAGTGGCAAGGCATGGCACTCTTTCTCATGAGAAAGCAATAAACTCATTTCTGCTTTCAGATATGTAAGTCTTTGTATTGATTTTTTAGCAGTGGTCTCTATCCCACACACTAGTTTCCAAATCATGGGAATAATAAAAATGGGAATAATAGTTGATGGACTGCTTGGGAGCCTTTGCTTGAACCCCAGTTTGTAAAATCACATCCAGTTCCAAAATCACATTTCTCCCTCAAAACAGTGTCTCAGGCACTTTCTCTCTAGCTCAAGTGCAGCATGTCCTAGCAAAATACTTATCTCTCTTCCTGATACAGTAGTGAGCTCCACCTATAGAATTTAGTAGTTTGACCCAGTTGTGTACTGGCTGAAGTAGCTGTGTACTGGGTTATACCTCAGTCATATGTATGCTCATAGATCATTATATACAGCCTGAATCCCTCATTATGTATGCCTTAGGCTTGGGATCTCCTATACTCCCAACATCCATTTTGTCAAACATGACGTTGATGGGTGGCAGCTAACCCTGATCTTAGTCACCTTAGTGACGTTTCAAGCCTAAAACCACACCTCCGTGTAGCACCCCGCCCCCCCCCCCGGCTATTTCCTGGTGAATTCTGGGCAATAGGCCTGTGCATTAGATACTAAAAGTGCATGTTTTCTTAAGAACTGACCACTCCTTAACCACTCCCTAATCCTGCCCTGACTCACCTACTTAGCATATTTGAGGGCACTGGTTCTACTATAGATTATCCTATATAAACTTTAACTGTACCCTTCTAAGCTTGCAGGTTCCCTAAGAACTCTTGCCTGCTGTATAGCTTAATAATAAATCTTTGCCACTTTGACTTCAAGAATGCTTGAGTCTGTGAATTCATTCCAGGCTGCTTTCCAGGGACTCTGGTTATTGGGGTCCCTGGACTCCCTGACCCCCACCTCCACCCTGTCAATAATAACAGGATTGAAGATCAGATGACATATTATATGTAAAAGCACTCAGCACAGTACCTGGCACACAGTAGGTGCTATATAAAAATGCTTCTTCCCTTCCCCTTTTTCCTTCTCTTTCCCTTTCTTTCCCTTCCTCTTTCCCTTTCTTTCCTTTCCCCTTTCCCTTTCTTTCCTTTCCCCTTCCCCTTCCCCTTCCCCTTCCCTTTCCCTTTCTTTCCCTTCCTTTTCCCTCCCCTCCTCTTTCCCTTTCATTTCCCTCTCCCTTCCCTTCTCTTTATCATCTATAGACTCATCATCCTCTCCAGAAGGAAGAGAAATAAGGCCAATCTCACCCAGCTCCAGATAATTATTTGTGTTCAACTGCCTTTTGAAGTTCCACTTTCAGAGAGAGGTCAGGATTTAATTCTATGAATATTTGCAGAGACCCTGGAAGGCTAAGCTAGTCGGTTGTCTCTCATCTCCATATATTGCTACTGACAGTAAGTGTTATTTATTTCTTTAGACACAATCCTTATTTTAGAACTGACACTAAACATTTCTTTGATGCTTAAAGGCATCTTCTAGATTGATTAAGTTTTCACTTGTTTCCTTTAATCTTTCTAAATTATTTATAAAAGAATCTCTGGGAATTCTATGAGCTTAGGCCCTGAGTATAGTCCAAGGCCTGTTTTGACCTATTTATAATACTTTTCTTTTAAAAAATTTACATGATTATGTTGTCTCAAACCTGATATAATTAGAAATTTAAATTCCAGTTCTATGATGGCAGCCTTTCTATATTCTGACCTATAACTTGTTATTAAAAAATAGACAAAGTAAATTAATTTTTTAATTAGGTTTTTTAAATGAAAAGAAATATGTACTGAGTTTGGGGGAGATTGAATTCTTTTGAGTATTTTTACTCTTATTGCCACCATGCCTTCATTTCTCTCATCTGGCCTTCACACAGCTGCCCAAATAATCTTCCTAATTTATAGGTCTGGCCACTTCCCTGTTCAGAACCTTCTGTCATCATCTTTTTTGCTTTCTCCCTATACTCTGTCCCTTACTAATAGAACATGGTGGAGTAGATGGTGTGCTGGGATTTGGAGTGACCTGGGTTGGAAAATCTACCTCAGACACTGAGTGACCATAGATGGATGTGTCACATAAGTCTCCATCAAAGCTCTTTACAGCCTGTCTCCTATTTGCCTTTCCAGCCTTATGTATTACTCCT
The DNA here is from genome assembly GCA_011680675.1 of Gymnobelideus leadbeateri. Lineage (NCBI taxonomy): Eukaryota > Metazoa > Chordata > Mammalia > Diprotodontia > Petauridae > Gymnobelideus > Gymnobelideus leadbeateri. Next base: position 21,195 of record WOXC01001249.1, read on the forward strand.
CTTGTTGTACTGACCAATCTAGTCAGATTGGCCTTATTTCTCTTCCTTGCACATGATCCTTCCATCTTATGTCTCATATCTATGCTTTTGTGTGTGTCTGGAATCCATTCCCTCCTTATGTATGACACTTAGACTCCCTAGTTGCCTTCAAGACTAAGTCGAGCATCACCTCCTACATGAAGTCTTTCCTGATGCTCCCAGCTAGTAATGTCTTCCCCTTTCCTCAAATTATATTACATTTATTTTGTACAAAAATATATACATACATAAAAATATAAATATAAACATAAACATATATGTATATAAATGCTATCTCTCCAGTTAGAATAGTAAGATCCTTGAGTGCAGGGACTATTTGTTTTTGTATTTCTATCCCTGGTGCCTAACACAATACTTGACTTAAAGTAGATGCTTAATAAATGTTTATTTTTCTTCCATGCATAGTCTTCATCATGAAACTAAACTTTTGTCACATTTGATGTTAAGCATATCTTTGCCCTACAATACATTTTTCTAAATTTAGACTTGATAATGGCCCATACATTTACTTAAAAAAATTTTTAAATTTATTTTTAAGGGTCACTAAGTGGAACAGTGAACAGAGCTGTAGCCTTAGAGTCAGGAGGACCTGAGTTCAAATCCGGCCTCAGACACTTAATACTTACTAGCCGTGTGACCTTGGGCAAGTCACTTAACCCCAATTGCCCAGCCTTCCCCCTTTCAAAAAAATTTTTTATATGCATTTAAAATCCTTCACTCTCACTGTTCCCCTCAATTGAAGAACAACCAACAGACTCCTAAAATAAAACCCTGATCACAATCATGTATAATACAACAAAATAAATTTTCATGTTGTCCGTATCCCAAAAGGTAGTCTGTCTCTGCCTTTTAATTTCATCTCCTCTCTGGCAGGAGGTGAGTGTCTTGTTTCATCTTCAGTCTTCTGGATTTATGGTTTGTCATAAAATTCATCAGAATCCTCAAGCCATTTAAAGTTGTTTTTCTCTATAATGATAGTCCTATTGTATAAATTGTTGTCCTACTTCTGCTTGCTTCACTTGGCATAATTTCATAGAAGTCTACCTATTTTCCTCTTTAACAGTCCATTTCATTCTTTATTTCTTTTTTGTAAATAGTATTTTATTTTTTCCAATTACACATAAAGATAATTTTCAACATTTATTTTTTCAATATTCATTTTTAAAGGATTTTGAGTTTCAATTTTTTTCTTCCTTCCTCTCATCCCCCTGCCAAGAATTTTCTTTCTAGCTGCTTGCAGTATTTTCTTCTTGACCGGAGAGCTCTAGAATTTGGCTATAATACTCAGAGTTTTCATTTTGGGATCTTTTTCAGGAAATGATCAGTAGATTCTTTCCATTTCTCTTTTGCCCTCTGCTTCTAGGATATCAGGGGAGTTTTCCTTGGAAATATCTTGAAATGTGATGTCCAGCCACTTTTTCTGATCATGACTTTAAGATATTCTAGTGCTTAAATTATCTCTCCTAGATCTTTTTTTCTAATGAGAAATTTCACATTTTCTTCTATTTTTACATCCTTTTGATTTTCTTTTATCATTTCTTGATGTGTCATGAAGTCATTAGCTTCTACTTGCCCAATTCTAATTTCTAAGGAATTATTATTGTTTTGGGTTTTGTTTTGTTTTTTTTTTAGTGAGCTTTTGTGTGTTTACCAATTCTACTTTTTAAGGAGTTGTTTTCTTTGGCGATTTTTTTTCTATATCTTTTTCCATTTTCTGTTCATCCTTTAGCAAGCTGTTGACTCTTTTTTCATGATTCTCATGCATTACTTCTATTTTTTCCCCAATTTTTCTTCTGCTTTAGGAGGGGAAGGGCAGTCATGATTTTCAGAAAACCCAATATTTCTTAGATAATCTTCCTTGACCTGTTTTCCAGGTCATTTGTTTTGAGAAATATTTCTTACATTTTTTTCAGTTTTTTTATTTTGTTTTAATATTTCTTGTTGTTTCATTGAATCATTATATTCTATCTGGCCCATTCTGATTTTCAGGGCATTTAATTTTGGGGTGAGGATTCCTACTGTCTGTTCTAAGGTATTAATTCTCCATGTCATTCTTTCCTCTCTGACCATTCTATTCAGATATTCTTATAGCACTCATAGCCCTTTTGTTGTCTGAGACTTTACCTGGAGTTGTGGGTTCACTATGCTTTTCAGGTTTTGTTCCTTGGGTTTCTAGTAAATCTATGTATTTCCTAATGGTGTTCAGATTTTTCCTTGGCTTGCTAATCTCACCAGCCTCAGTATCTAGGTTAGTGGGTCTGTGCTTGGATCAGACTCTATACCTGAATGATATGGGCAAGGTCTGCTTGGTGATTCTCTCTTGCCACAGACTTTGCCTGAGGTCCTTCCTCGAAGTTGTTGGGCTCAGCGGCTACACCAGCAGAACTAGGATCTTGCTACAGGCTTCAGAGACACATTAGGCTTTTGGTATATGGTTTTTCACCTGCCAGAGCACCTCCCAGTGGTTATCACTGGGTTCCTGCTGCCATAACTTTGAGGATGTAGATTGGTCTTTGCCTGGGCCTTTCTTTTGCCCTGGGATTGTGGCACTCATTGTGTTTTGTTCTCTACCTGTCCAGGCTTGTCTATCTCAAAGTGTCCTTGAGGGTTCTGGAGGGTCTTTTGAGGACTCCTGGGTAGAGGAGTCAACATGTGATTTTTTTTTTTTTTAGATATGTAATTTCTGCAACTTACTGTGGGTGTTTGTATGGGGATCTGGGCTGTCTTCTCATTATCCTCACCTAATAAATACTTACTGATTGGCATAACCTGAGTCTCAGTTGCCTCATCTATAAAATTGTAACAATAATGAAGAAGATGATGACATTTAGCTCACTGGGTTATTGTGAATGTCAAGTGAGATAAATGTGGGTAAAGTGCTTTGCAAACATTATTTCCTCCTCCCAGGTTTATATTACTACTTTTATACTGAAAACTCCTAAATCTATATCTAGCCAACATCAGTTTCTCCTCTGAAATCTAGTCTACATCTACAGCTTTCTGCTGGATATCTCCACTTGGATTTCCTGCAGCCTTTCAAACTCAGCATGTCCAGATTGAATTCATTCGCTCTCCAAAAGTTTGTCCTCTGCTCTAACTTAACTGTTTCTTTTGCCAGCACCACCATCCAGGCCCCAACCTGTGGAATCATCTCTGATTCTTCTCCTTTTCTAACCCCCAATCCTTTGCCAATGCCCTCAATTCTGTCTCCATGTTATCTCTCATATCATTCCCATCTTTCCACTCATAAAGCTGACGACCTACTTCACTCACACAGCTAATGCTAGTTAAGGTCCTTATAACCTCTCACCTGGATTATGGCCACAGTACCCTAACTGGTCTCCCTAGTCTCTCCCATCTCCAGTGAAACTTTTTTTTTTTTAAGCTTTAGTAATTCATCTGTACTAGGGGGTCACGTCCATTGCCAGCAATGAACCTCAAAGCCAAGAAGAATTTGTCCACTAGTCAGTATGTGTCCCATGTTAGCGACACACACACATCCTATAAGCCATAGCCACAAGCCTCCCCCAGGGTGAGTGTCTGTAACAGGGTGGGAAGGAGCCTGGGCTTGTAGAGGGAATGGATCAGGACGATGGATAAGGACATTCTCTGGCCACACTGGTGTGGGCTGGTGGCCAGGGAGGCAGCATGCAATTCCACAAAGAGAGGTGTGCCTATAGGGGATGTCTGTGAAGGGGTGGCCATGCTGGAATGGGCTCAGACAGGGTTTTGGAGAGTGTGGACAGCAGGGCAGATGAGGAGTCGCAGTGGTTTGCTGGAATTGCTCCAAAGAGCACAAGTCTAAAAATTCGAGAAATGCATAAGTGGGAGTAATCTGTATTCTTTTCAGGTCTGAGAAACAAAACATTTACACAAGCATAGACTTCCAAAGGCACAAGAAAAAAAAAAGCATTTCTGAACAATCCTGTGTGAATTCCATAACTGTAAATAACAAATAAATATGTGCAAGGTTAGAAACTCATGTCCTTTTGTATGACATGGCTTTCTTTGTAGAAAATCCTATTTATACATATTATACAAAGCACATCTTTAGCCTCACAACAGGAAAGGTACACAAGCCATACTATTAAGTCCTATACATAATTTTATAGGCATTGCCAAGTGATCAACAAGTGTAAAAATACCCAAATGCAAAATTTAATTTTTTAAAAGGTAAACTCCATGGCCCAAATTTTATGTGGGATATGAAAGCAGGATGGCCAGAAGCCCACTCCCATGTGCACTCCATGGTCCTGCTTTTTCCCCTTGTTCCAAACAGGCTGATGCATACTGAAGGGAAGCCCCCACCTCCTTAAACACCAGGGCTGGGGTGTGTGTGGTGGAATGGCCAATGCTGCCACACATTAAAATTTCGCCTCTGGCAGCTCCAAGACAAGAGGGAGCCAGAGCCTATACCGGTGGAGAGGCTGCCCACAGAGAGAAATCCCAGGTTCTTGGCACCATGACCCTGGGGCTCACATCTTTGCTTCCTCATAACCTTTTAGGCCGTTACACACTCCAGCAGAACAAATGCCATGGTGAACATGGGCAGCGCAGCATCATGGCCAGAGGGTTGGACTTGGAATCAGGAAGAGAGGTTCAAATGCTGCTACAGTATCCTCTGAGCCTCAGTTTCCTCCTCTGTAAATAAGGGGTCTGGCCTAGATGGCCTCTGGGATTGCTCCCAGTTCTAATCCAGCACAGTCTAAGTACTTGGAACAGGGCCATCTCAAGGGCATCTAGAAAGGGGAAGAGCCAGCCAAGGTATCCGACAGCAAGCGCTGGATGGAGGGCCTAGGATTCTGTTTCCTCTCTATCAGATGCTGATTCCCCACAGCTCAGCAGGCTTTGGGGCCTCTCTCCAGCACAGGGTCAGCCTCAGTGCACCTTCTTCCCTTCTAGTCTAAGTGCCCAGAGATTGGTCAGATAGTCTCCTATTTATCGACTGATCTAAATCTTTGCCTTCTCTTAAACGTTGTCATTTTTTAATGCAACAAATGATTTGTGGATCAAGTTCGACAATGGAAGGGCAGATTCGCAAACCAAAGTGGTGTAAATTGTTGGATCAAAGTGCTTGCTTTATCATAGCCCTTCTATTTTACAAGGCAGCTTCATACAACCCAACCCAAGGGACCCTTTCCTAACAGTCCAAGCAGAAGGCAGACAACATCTATTGACTTCTAAGAGTCCTTTGAAGAAACTCTCTGTGTGGAACCATAAAACAAGATGCATTAGTGCCAATTTTTCCCCCCAAATTTTCTTTAAAAATTAAATTAAGCTCTGTAAACATCTTTTCCATTTTCCACAGCACAATTGCATTCTTTGCATCCCTTCCTGCCCCAAAGCAATATTAATAGTCTCATTCTAGGTCCTGTAAGTTTATTGTGCTTCCTGTGAACTGTGAGTTAGCAGAACCGGCATCATCCTCAGTTGAAGTATGTGACTCCTGAAGTATATGTTACTGGTAAATCCACAGTAAGTTGAGAATGTGATGTGGAAAACTGAGAGTTGAGCTTAAACGGTGAGTCTCCATTGCCAGGGGGATCATCCTGCAATAACTGAATCTGAACAGAGCTCCAGTGGCCAGATCTTGTACTGTTAAGCCTCCATTTGGTACTACAATATAGCCACATGATTGATTGCTGTGACTTGTGGAGAAATTAGTAGGACTCACTTTACCACCTTTTAATTTCCTTTGAGCAGATCCTGATGACCCTTTGCTGCTTCCCGGCCCTTTCTCTTTTTTTTCCTTGACTAGCTGAATGGCTCGATAATCAGTTCTTGCTGAGCTCCCAGGCATTGTGTGGAGATCCATTTCTTTCTGAGCACTGTAAGCTTGCTGTTGGGTTGGAGAAGACAAACTGAGTCATGATTTTGCTTCCTTCCTATTGTCCAACAATGTCTGAGCCAGGAAGTAAGTCCTATTTAGCTTTGGGTGGTGTCAGGAGACCGGAATGTTGTTCCCAGTGAGGCTGCTGGCCAGGGTCAGTGTGGCTGGTTCTATTGTTAAGTTTTTGTCAGCTGTCAGAGCAGAAGGTTGTGACCAGAGCTCTTCACAGACAGAGATCCCAGAGACCCCAATGCTTCTGCACTGACAATCTTAACGTCATCCAAATTTAAAGCTCTTTGTTGTAAAACCGTGGCTGTAGTGCCCAGCAACAGAGATCTATCAAGATTGTGAGGCATGTCATGGCTGGCCACCAGTATCAATGGGTCCACAGCCTGCCTCAAGGTGTTATTATTAACAGAAAGCTTCCCCCCAAGAGTCGAGTTCACTGAAGCAACATCTATTGTCAAAATTCCAGAGTTCACTAATGTCACATCTGTTGTAATTACAGAATTGTTATTAGATAAGTTAGAGAAGAGAGAGACAAGGTTTACTTTGCTAAGATTACTCTGTGCTGGACTGGTAAGTTCACTGCTGGGTATAAGAAAACTTGTAGCTTCAAGCTGGCTTAAGAGGTCTGAACTAAAGTGATGCTGCTTGGCCATGTGAGACTTCATACTGTGCTTGCACATAAACAGCTTATTGCAGCTAGATCCAGGGCATCCACATCCTGGAATGGAGGTACAGACTGCCCCGTGCACAGAATGGAGCACAGCAGCCTTCTACTGGACACTCCAATGGCTTTGTGCCCAGGTGGGTCACACTGTGGCCTTTCAAATGTTCTGCTCTACTAAAGGATTTACCGCAGCCTTCTGCTGGACAAGTAAACCTCTGGTCATCTTCATGTTTTCTTTTGTGCCTCAGAAGCTTAGACACACACCCAGCTACAGCCGTCTGAAATCAGAGATGAAAGGCCTTTCACCAGGTGTATGGCTCCTCAGATGTATCTTCAGCTGACAGGCTTTATCAGACTGCTTGTTGCATACAGGAAAGGAGCAAGAAAATAGTTCTTGTTCTCTGAAGTGGGCTCGATTATGGGAAAATAAAGCACTTGCTGTGATAAACGGCTTCTCACAACAGGGAGCTAGCACTTGTAGGGCGCTGGGGCTCAGAGTGACAGCGCTGGGCCGCTGCCAGTTTGGTGTGCTGGGGAAGCCCTACAGCTTCAGCTGGTGCAGCTACAGCCAGTGCAGCTTCAGCTAGTGCAGCTTCAGCCAGTGCAGCTTCAGCTGGTGCTTCTTGGGGAAGGTGTGAGAGCAGTCTGGCTCAGGGCAGTCGTAGACCAACAAGAAATCCGTGCCTCCACCCACGCCCCGCCTGACCACTTCTCTGCCCTCGACTTTGAGAAGGTGTTCCTCCAGCAGCAAGCCTGGGGGCTGCGGGCTGCCCTTGGCCTCCAGCGTCAGGAAGCTGTTCTGGATTCTCAGGATGAGGTTCTGGTTGTTGATGGTGATGGTGCCTGAGAAGGAGGTGGCCAGGCCAGGCCTACAGAATGCCAGAGCCGGGGGGTCGTCACGGGCCGGGTGGGCATGGGCTCGGTCTCATCCCCCGGCCTTTCAGCCTTCCTGAATCCGTCCAGATTGCCCTTGGTGCCTGGAAGAGAGTCACTGCATCTCCAGCTTTTGAAATGCTTCTGCTTCCAGACCCAGCTCAACTTCCACCTCCATTAATTCTGCCCTAACCCCTACCACTTAAAACAATGTCTTCTTCCTCAAATTTCCTTGGAGTACAAATAGGTAGGGTAGTTTAAAGGAGAGACTGCCAGGTTTAGAGTTAGTAAGGATGATGAATCAGAACCCCATTTTTTACATTTTCTAGTTATGTGACCTTGGACAAGTCACTTAGTCTCTTTAAGTCTCTTCATCTGTAAAATGGGGATAGTCAGCATTTAGGTTACCCCAAAGAGTGGTTGTGAGGCTCGACTGAGGTGATTTATGTAGAGACCTTTTCAAACCTTAAAGTATTATGTGAATATCAGATCCTCAGTTGGTTCCGCAGGCTCAGGTCTCTCCCTGTTGCATTCCATCCTACACACTGCTACCAAAGTAATTTTTCCTTAAGCAGATATCTTACCATGTCCCTCCCCTTCTCAGTCAACGCCAGTGGTTTCCCATTGCTTGTAAGATGAAATGTAAGGTCCTTTGTTTAGCTTTTAATAGCCTTCACAACCTAACATCAACCTGTCTTTTCAACCTTATTGTACATTTCTTACCCACCTGCATTCCATGATTCAGTCAAGCTGTTCTATCTTTTCTCATACATGACCTTCCTTCTCCCCTCTGTTTTTGAACTGGTCATCCCCCATGCCTGGAATGGTCTCCTTCCTCACTTCTGCCTTAAAGAATCCTTCTTTTCCTCCAAGATGCCCCTCAGCCATGGCTTTCTACATGATTTGTTGATTTCCCCCTCCCCACAAATGCTAGTTTCCTTCCTCCCCAACCATCTGGTAGTTAACTATGACTTTATACTTACTCTCTGTATGTCCCAATATTTGTTTTGTGTCTACTTATCTGAAAGGTGTTATGGCATCATAGATAGAGAGTTGGCCTTGAAATCAAAAGACCTGGATTCAAGTTCTACCACCACACACAAAATCTTTGTGACCCATGGCAAGTCACTTGCCATAAACAACTCAGTAAAACTAAAAGTTTAATGCTGACCTGCATCAATAGGGGGAATTTTCTGTACCATTCAAATTACAAATCCCTATCTCTTATCTCTTATACTAGGTCCTTGTCTCCTCCATTTAAAATGTAAACTTCTTGAGAGTAAGAATTATTTCATTCATTATAGTTGCATCACCAGTGCCTAGCATAGTGCCTAGAAAAAAAAATAGGTGCTTAATAAATGTTTATTGATTGAGTAATAAATTCTTGATTGAGTATTGGTTTCCAACAGCCTCTTCAGGTGGGCTTCAGATCTGTCTCCTTGTGGAAGAGGTATCTGAACCTCTTCCTTCTTGCTTTCCTTCACAGTGCCTGTGAAGTTCCTAAGATTTTGAGAATCCCCAAGATGAATTTCAAAGGGTTAGGGCACTTTGTGGTGCAGTAGAAAGATTGTTGTATGGGGCATTGAGAGGACCCCAAGTTCATTTTGTCCCTGCTTTTTAATACTTTTCTTGTCATTGTTCAGTGGTTTCAGTCGTGTCTGACTCATTGTGATCTTATTTGGGGATTTCTTGGCAAAGATATTGGAGGGGTTTGCTATTTCCTTCTCCAAGCTCATTTTACAGATGAAAAAACTGGGGCAGACAGGGTTAGGGGACTTGCCCAGGGTCACACAGCTAGTGTCTATGGCCAGATTTGAACTCAGAAAGATGAATCTTTCTGACCCCAGGCCTGGCACTTTTTCTTTCCACTGTGTCACCTAGCTTCCCTGTGTATCCTTGACCAAGTCATTTAAACTTGCTAGACCTCAGTTTCTTCATTTCTAAAATGGGAGGTTGACTAGATGGTCTCTGAGGTTCTTATAAGCACTCCATCTGTGATCCTTTAGGGAGATTCATGATTGGGTTGGTGGAATGAGGTGGGAGAAAATCCACTTTTTAAACTCTTAGGGAGTAGTGTAATAATTCAAAGAAGAAATAATCCCTTCACCCTAAAAAAAAGTCCAGATAATTCTGAAGCAAGAAAACAAGTCCCTACAATTGATAGTGAGCAGAGCCTAAATCTGCTGGAGGCATTTTACCTTTGACTTTCATTATTCCGTCATAGGTATCTAAGAGCAATGCTGCAGAGCAGACAGAAATATCAGCACCCAAGACTCTTATGCTGAATCCTAGCTGAATGCTCAAGCCTTAACTCTTTCAGACTCAGTCTACATGTCTGACATATTTGTATCACTGGAGTACTTGGGATTACAGGAAAAAGACTTACGTTGGAAAGACTCATAGGAATGAAATACCTTGAGAGAGTCATGGGCAGAACAGGGAGAAAGAGACATTTGGAATTGCTACAGTAGGAAGGTAGACTGACCAGGAAGGATAGCAAATGATGAAGCCATCTAAAAACAAACTTCCAATTATACCTTTTAGTAAGATAAAAACATTTTGAAGGTTCCATCTCTTCTCACCCTCATGCTAGTATCTAGGGGAATGATCCCAGAAGACACGGAGCTTTTATTGTTTGGGAGCAGTGCGCTGCTAAGCTATGAATCAGCCTGATAAGAACATTAAGACTCAATGGAATATATCCACTGGAATCTTGTATGCGTTGGGTATGTCATTTCCCCATATTGATCCTCATGTGAAGAATGAGCAGCTTTATCGAGATAATACCTAATCTATAAGATCCTTTCTCTCTTAACACCACGAGTATAACCATACAGGTTTGTTTTTTTAAAGCAACTTTTATAGAGTTGCATTGTTTAAAATAAAGCAAAGTTTAGGAAGCTGGGATTATTTTGCTAGAAGAGAAGACCAAAGGGAGCCTTGAGAATAGGTCTTCACATATTTGAAGGGTCCTTCTGAGGGGATTTAGAGGGGGACTTTATCACCTGTCCTTGGTAAGGATGACATCTGAACTCTACTGGAAAGTAGTGAAATCACATCGTCAGGTCTACAAACTGTTCTTGGAAGAGGCTGTGCCACATCCTTTTGTGGGAGTCTTTTTTTTCCTTTTTTTTGAAGAGGTAGTTTATTGGAATATAAACATTCAGAGAACATGTAAGATAGAAAATAACAACAACATATACAGACCCTTGCTGTAAGAAGACATCTGAGGTATTCATTCACTACCTGGGCTACCCGTGTGCTATCACATTTTCTTGTTAGAATATATAAGATATGGGGAAGGGAAAGGAGGGAGCAAGGCTGCCCTCACTGTTTGGTTAAAAAAAAGGTCCTTTCTGGGGAAGCAGATCTTAGAGCCAGGGTCCTCCACTAACACCCCCTCACACTTTGCCTCTGGCTGGGAATCTGTTCAGATGAGGTAAGGCCAGGCTGGCTTTACTGGGGAGGACTGAGTGACCACAGAGACATTCTGCGCTATTCTTGCTTCCTCCAGGTGGAAAGTCCATCCAGCATGACGAACCCCTGAGAACTACACGCTGCTTACATGAGTTGGAGGCAAACCAGGAGCCTGGGACAAGTCAGTAAGGAAGGCCCAGCTGTCCCTCCCCCCAGCCTGACTCCTGTCTTGGCTATGATGGTTTCCAGAGATGCCATTTCCATCCCACAAGGTCTGACTCATGGGTGGGATCTCTGTGTGCCAGGAGAGGAGCCCGGCTGAAGACAGGAGGGAGGCTACTTGGATCTGTGTGTGCTCATTCTGGGAGTCTTTTCAGAGGGTAGATTCTCATCTGCCTTGAATAGCTGAATTGTGAATCTACCAGGAGACAAGATTGTGGGCTAAGCAATCAGTATAGAATGGTGAATACAGTATGAGGGAAAATTCAATTCACACTTCAGACACTAACTATGACTCTGAGTATGTCACTTAAGCTTTTCTCTCTGGGCCTCAGTTCCTTGTCTGTATAATGGAAGGTTTGGACTACATGGCCTCAGATCTGTGTCTATGATCGTATGATTTCCCTCAGTGCTTCCCAACCTGAGGATTGAGACTCTTGCTATTTTGGACATAGGAAGAAAAGTTATGATCATAGAATCACGTTGTCTCTGAGTTAGAAAGAACCTCAGAAACCATCTAGTCTAATACCTAGAGAAGAATTTCTGCTATACTATCTCCCACAAATCCAACCTTTGTCTAAAGACCTTTCGTGAAGGGGTACCCATTATCCATGAATGTAACCTATTCCTCTTTTGAACATCTGATTATTAAAGCTGTCCTTATGTAAAGCAAAATCTGTTTTACTGAAACTATCATCCATTATTTTTTGTTTTGCTTGCTAAAGCCAAGCAAAGATCTCCTTAGGACATCTTCCGTGTCTTCCTTTCTCCAGTCGAAATGTCCCCAATTCCTTCAACCAATTTCCACGTTTCACAAGTTTTCAGTCCTCTCATGGGATGTCCCTTTTGTCCATGATCTTCCCAAAATGTGGTACCCAGAATTAATAGCTGTATTCTAGAGAGACTCTGATTACAGCAAAACATAGTGGAACTGTCACTTCCCATAGTTTGGACTCTATGCATCTTACAGTCTGGATCTTGGTAGCTTTTTTACCTACCATTTCATGTGAATGATTGTCAAGCCAACTTTCCCCTTGGACATGTGCAGTTATATAGTTAGTTTTTTGAATCAAAGTGTAGGAACTTACATTTATCACTGTTATATTTAGTCTCATTAGAATTAGTAGCCCAGTGGTCTGACCTATCTGGAATGTAAAGTGTTAATAGACAAAGAACAGGGAGACTACAACATGCCAAGTAGTTCTTGGCTGATGGTTGGCAAGTACTTTAGAACTAAAGGATTCAAAGGAAGTGAAATATTGTGCATGCTGAAAGTTCCATCACATTTTAGGCTATTAGATAAGAATTCCTGTTCTCTAAAAGAAGTGTCAGACTAGTGGGCATTGGGCTACAAAACTCCTCTGTATATCCTGAACCAGTTTAAAATGTAATTGGGAAATGTTTAACAAAATAAATGAAAATACAATAAAACATAGATGATGTTAATTTGTGTTTTTAAAAGACATTATGTGGCCTGCAGAGATCCATATTCTATTTGAGTTTGATACCACTATCTAAAGAGGATTAAACCAATTTTCAAATATTGCTGCTACAAAAAATCCCATTTGGGCCTCCAAAATTTATACAACCCCACAAGATAGTATCCAGTGCCATGATCTTCTTTCTTGAGTACTTTTTTCTATATTAGGTGGTATGCAAAACATAACTGCCTACCAGATCTTTACAAGATAAACTGCTGACCAGAAAAGAGGTAGGTCCATTGTAGTTAGCCATCTTGAAAAGCAGGAGTGACTAAACACTTAATCTGTTCCATGGGACAGCCACTGGTTGCTCAATTGGCTTATCAAAACCTACTGGCTCTGGATTGATAGTATCCTAGAGCCCCTCAACAGATACAGAGTGTCATGAGAAAACAACACATTGGGAATAGACGGTCTTGATTCCTGTTCAGTCTTCCTCTGATTTATTAAAGACGTGGATACATGGGTCAGTGCTTTTTTTTTCATGGTTGATTTAAAGGACCATGAGCATAGTTTATATATTTTCTTTTGAAAGACATTTTCAGTTTTTTTTGGCAAAACCGTTTCTAGGATGTGTGATTTCACCAGTGAATGTATTATTAGCAGCAGAGTTAACAAGCAGCTGGAATCTTAAGTTCTATAAACTTCCAGTCACAGATAAGTTAACTGAGACAACTGTAAGTCTTTGAATACACACCTTGGTACTCAGAAAATAATCTTTGGGACTCACATGATAAAAGACCTGGTACATGATGGCACTGAATGAAATATTTCTTTACAGATAATGCAACTGGGATAAATCCAGGTGAGCATGTCAGTAATCAAGTAACCTACCCCAAAGAACTAACATCACAAGGATGAAACCAAAAGGAAGGGGGGGAGGGAAGTTCTACTCCATCAGAAGATTCCATCTCAAGTGCTTTCCCAGGGGAACAGCCAACCTGCAGAGCCAAAGGTAGCAGCCTCCATCCCAACTTCTTGCTTAGCCCTCCTATAGAGTATCTGTCCCAATGGGCCCAACATAAGTGAGTGGATTTTCCCTTAACTTTCAGGCTTACAACTTCATCAAATTTATACTTTTAGAGAATAGACAAAATTATAGATGCTTGGCTACAATCAGCTGCACAACCCAGGGTTGGGTATGCTATTACATTATCACACTGAGTTCATGTTTCTCCTCCACTTGTTCCACCTTTTCATCCATGTTTGGGTCTGCATGATGGATTTCAATGCCATAAATATAGATGAAGCCTCCTAAGGCAGCACCAAGGAAAGGCCCCACTACTGGGATCCACCAGAAGTAACTTCTTGCTCTGAAATGCAAGAAGAAATTCACATTACAATTCATGTTTAATTTGGATGACTCATTTTTTCTCTGACTAGCTGGCTTTCTACCCATCAAAAACTGACTTCCTATGGACCTCTACCATGTATATACTCAGTTCCTTTTGTCATTTTTCCACAGTTTGGGGAAGAAAATAGGTGAGTACAGTGAATATGCCTTAAAGGAAGAGTGAGGCAGGGATTTCCCAGGCCCAGGACCCTGCTGAGTTGATTTTCAATCAAACTAACCCACGTGATTTATTGGACGAGTAACAAACAAACAATAGGACTTGTGAGAACTAAGAACACACCTATACTTACATAGTTAAGACTGAGGAGTCTTAGATGCAGCCCGGGGAGTTCATTCAGGGGTAACTAACTAATCCTGAAATAGCAGAAGCTGGGAGGGGACACTATCATTGACATCAAATTAGAAATATGTAAAGTGCAAGCTTTTTGAGGGCCAGGGCTGCTTTTAAAATTTTGTCTTTTCTGTTGGATTGACTTGGGTATTCAAATCAAATTAATGAATGAAGGAAATTATAAAATATTTATAATAAACATATAATAAAATAAAAATATTATGAAGCATTCACTAGGTACAAAGTACCAGTGTTTACCTTTGAGGTCACATACACTTTCTGATAGAATTTGCCACACATGTATCTCTCACACGAGTACTCCTAAGTGTTAAACAACCAATTAGGGATGTTACGGTATCCTTGATTCTACATTGAGGTAGCTGAATTTGGCAGTAATTTCTCAACATGTTCTCTAGAGAGGGGGTATCTGGCCAAAGCTAGGAAGCTAAAGTATTTATTAAGCACTTATATGCCAGGTACTATATTAAACAATAGGAATTCAAATATAATAATACCAATGATGGCAATGGTGATGCAGCCTCTGCTATCAAGCAGCTTACTTTCTGATGGGGGGAATGAGATGGGCAAGAGCTTCGCATTATTGAAAGTCAGGACAAACTAGATTCTAGTACCCAACACTGTGACTAACCAGCTAAAATGATCTGGTGTAAACAGAGGTGAATCTTTGTGTGTTCTGCATGGGCAAAATTAAAAAAAAATGCTCCCTGACCTACTACATTGGAAAACCATGCCCCCTGTTTATTTCTGTCCCGTGAAAGCTTGAACCCCAAACATATTCCACTGTATGATAGAGACTTAATTTAGCACAATATAAATAAATACTGCAGAGAGTTAAATTTTCCTTATTAAAAATATGTACCCGGTTATAATGTGATCTAGATAATTAGTAGTTAATGTAATCTAGATAATTAGTAGGTAATAAACTACTTAAGTTATGATCTATTTTGTTTTTATCTCAGTATACAGCATAAATCTTAGTGTCTTATACATAATGTGCTTAATGCTTGTTGAATTGAATCATACATCAATCAACAACCATGTTAGTTCTTGTTGATGGCAACAAAAATTAGTAATGCGGCTATTAATGTCAAATATTTGCAAGTATTTTTGCAAAAAACAAAAAAACTACATTGTGTTGTGTCCTGCATGATCTCCTACTTACCTTGCTTTACCCTAGTCTTGGCTCTATGGGTAAGTTGTCTAACCTCTCTGGGCCTTTGTTTTCCATTTTTAAAATGAAGGGATTAGACTAGATCAAGATTCCATCTGATTTTAATATCATTAAGTCCTAGATTTAGGTTTTTCTGGAAGGGAACCTGATATTGGATGAAGTAGCCACCAGATGTCACTATTATTGCACAGTAAAAAAAAAAAAATTGTCTCCAAATCTGCTGGGCTCTCTGAGGCAAGTGATGAAAGTCTCATTGTTCATCTGTCCCTCTTAGACCCCAAGCTTGTGGCTTAGTGTGGAACTGAGAAAATAAGGTGCAGCTGCAGATGAAGGAATAATAGGAAAATCACAAGGATAGCAGGGGTGGGGAACCTATGGCCACATGTGTCCTTCTAGGTCTTCGGGTGTGGCCCTTTGACAGAGTCCAAATTTTACACAACAAATCCTTTTATTAAGATTTGTTCTGTGAAGTTTGAATTCAGTCAAAGGTCACCCTTGAGGACCCTGAAGGCCACATTGAGGCCATAGGTTCCCCATCCCTGGCAGCAGATCCAAATGGAGGGAACAAGAATACACGGCTGAGTGGAAATTGCCAAGATGGCTAAGGATCTGAACTGGTCCCGAAACAAGTTCATGGTCCTGTGAAAATCTTTGCCTTCTACCAAGCCTACTGCCAACAAATTAGTGCCTCAGAAGGGTGACATTTCTGCTTTAAGTGCACCTAGCACCTGAGAAATCTACTTCTCTCAAGCTGCCAGTCCACAGTGGCCAATCTTTGTCTGATCACACTAAGCAGGGATTATAGAACCAGGACAAGATATGCTCTGCCCCAATGCATGATCTGTGGTCAGTCTCTCATCACCCTGTTCCTATTAATTCACTTGTCCTGTCTTGTCACATGGGTAGTAGCCCACAGTTTTCAATGTTTCATCGAAGGCCTTAGGATCCATTCTTGTGATGTATACAAACTTTGATCAGTTGGTTTACAAAGCCTTGGTTCCTTGCCTCAGATCAAGGCAAATCTAGCCTCCCATCCTGCTTAGGAAGATAAGGCCATTAATATATACGTGACTCTGTGTGTGCCCACATGAGAACTTGTGAACTCAAGGTCTATCCTCTTCATTGAAAACATTAAGCCAGAGCTTACTTTGATGTTTTGCCATCCCTCAACCATAGGATGAGAGTTTGCTCCTAGAGGGATAGCGTTCTCCCTTGAGACTGGCTATGATTGGCTGAGGAGAGGGGTAGGGTGGGGGGATGGTTTGGAACTTTGGAAGTAGATGAGGCATAAACTCATATGGGAGGGAAGGACCCTGTAGGATATTGGCCAGTAGTTAGCCCAAGATCCCCTTGGGTCATTCTGAGAAGGGGAGAAAGAGCAACCATAATAACAAACATTTCTATAGCTCTTTAGAGATCGCCAAGAACTTCTATGTAGATTATCTCATTTGAGTTGTCACAGCAACTCCTGCCAGGTAGGGTACTGTTATCTTTATTTTACAGATGAGAAACTTGAGTCTTGGGGAGTTAAAGCAACTTGCCCATGTCCACACAACTGGTGGGAGGCGAAGTCCAACACTGTATTCCCTGTGGGGAATCTCTGAATCCTACCATTGAGGGGAAGGGATGGAGAGGGGGAACAAACATTTATAGCACCTTCTCTGTTTTAAACATCATCATCATCATATCATAATAGCTAATGTTTATATAGTGCCTTCTGTGTGCCAGGCACTGAGCTAAATTATGCGTGTGTGTGTGTGTGTGTGTGTGTGTGTGTGTGTGCAGAGAGCAGGCTATAATTAGCTATATAATATACAATAACATATGATATTAATATAAAATATTTTAATGATAAATTTATACAAAATATAATGATATATAGCTATACTTAATAATAATAATAGTAATGTGTTCATTTAACAGAGAAATTTCTTTATCAAGCTTAGTACAAGTTATCTCTGTGTGGGACAAACTGTTCTCTACCTATATCCCAGCAACAGATTTTTCCTCAACATAAAAATCAAAGTCTTTTGAGAGGTAGTGTGGCATACTAGATAAAGAACTGGCCTCAGAGTCAGGAAGGCCTGGATTCAAATCCTGCCACTGATATACTGACTATGTGACCCTGGGCAGATCACTTAACCTCTCAGTGCACTGGGAAACTAAGACTACAAGAACAATAGTTCAAGTTCCTAAGCTGCATTATCAGGATGTTTCTTCATTGGAAGCTCCCTATACCAATGTTAAAACAAAACAAGAGAAAAACATACCCTTTCAGTGAGATGATACATGTATGTAATTCCTTCTAAATGCTATCCCTCTTAATGTTATCTTATCATAACCTGTCAAGAGCCTACACGGGCCATAATAGTTCTTTAACAATTCCATCTAAGGTCACTTACGTGAAGACTTCAAACCCCCAACCTGCCAGAGCTGTGAATAGTCTGGGGCCCAGGTCTCTAGCTGGGTTCATGGCACAACCACTGTTCAATCCCAATGAGGAAGCAAGGAGAAGGATAAGTAGGCCAATGACAATGGGTTCTAGGCCCTTGGGGACCCTCCAGTTTTTTTCATCAAAAATGGCAAAGACGATTAGGAGAAGGAACGTGGAAGATACCACCTGGAGAGGGAGAAGAATGCATCAGTGAGTTAAAATCTGTGGTCTCCCTAGTGGTCTGAGGGCTAAGAAATCGGGACCTATTAAGAGAAGAAATCTAATGCTGTTGTCTTAGAGAGCAGAGATTTCATTTGGCCAAGACTGGGGATTTTCATTTTAGAACACTCCCCAAGGGGAGAGATTCTTTATGTATCTCCAGCAGCTGCTCTCCCAAGCCCCCAGGCTAGAGGAGCTCAGGGTCCCTATTACCTCTTGCAATCATTTCAATAATCATTGACCCCTGTGACTGGGCCTTGAAGAGACCAGTTTCTGAATGAGAGGAAAGTTCTTAGTGTGATCTTTTATGGATACTGGGGCTCTGGATGAATTTCATTAGAGGAACTAAAAACAGCTAAGCAGAACTGTACTTAATTTGATCAGAAAGTCAGGAAAATACTCTGTATGCCAGTCACTTTAGGTGGCCTTCTTTGGGGTCATGAATCAATGAAATCTTGAATGATTTCAGAAGAAAAGAAGGTGTATGTCAAAGAGGCAACTCCCTGAATGAATTAGTCAATCAACAAATTCTTATAAAGTTTACCTTCTATGTGTCAGGCACTGGTGATCAATACTATCTGATCCTGCCTCAATTCTAGGCACTAGGGATACAAAGACAAAAGTTAAATGGTCCCTGCCCTCAGACAGCTTACATTCTATTGGGGGAAACGTGCACATGTAAGACCAGGACTGCAACTTTCACTTTTTTTGGTAAAGTGGTGAGGTCACTGTGCAGACACTCTCTGGGTTAATCTTTTGTTGCCTTCAGCACTTCTTAGTGGAAAAGACCAAAGAATGAACATTTTTGAGGGCAGTTATAATACAAGAAAGGACCATGTTGTGGCCCTGGAGGTTAGTCATATCCCTAGAGGGGAGTGTTTTCTGCTGAGGAGAAAAGATAAGCCTGAACCATGTGGAAGAATTCAGAAATGGATGGATTTTTCCCATTTCCTTGGTGTTACAGTGGCTCTGGTGGGTAGTTGTTGGCTCAAATCCTGAGAAAGAAAAATCAAATCCTTGCCAGGGCAAGTCCAACTTGGTAAAAGCAAATAAATAGGCCTTATCGTCTTCTATCTTAGATGGAAACAGATCTAGTAGGTCTCCTATTTCTTTTAAATGGAAAATCTCGTAAGAAATCCCCTCACATCCATCATGTGAAGAAATAGGATAGTGGAATCCACTGGCATCATTGTATGCTTTGCCTACTCCAATACCCATAATATGTTCCTATTGAAACCCCTAAGGCCCTTAATGACTGCAATCTTTCCTCATAATCCTAGAAGCAAAACATTTTTTTTGTACAGAAAGCTACTAGTTTATACAGGCCCATAGGCATATGCACCTCTGCCTGAAAATGAAAAAAGTTTTCTGATGGCTGACCCACCCTACCAATAATTTTGTCTCCCATTATGTACCCTCAGCTTCCCCTTCTTCTCATGACATCCCTCCTTCCTGCTGATGGGACTTCACTTGTGAATACATGAAGTCAAGGCTCTCCTAATCACCCTGAAGTATCCTTTCCCTACCTCAGATAATAGCTTAAGATCTTCTCTTTGGCTTTCCCCAGGGAGCCTCCTGGTCCTGCCCCACTCTATCCTCCAATACACTTTGGTAATATACTATACTTGTATTCAAATATTTCTGTTGAACACATGCCAGCCAGTTTTATTCCCCTTCAGTAGTCTGTGAAATCCTTAAGAAAAGGTACCATGAGAATTCTTTATGATGTAACTTCTAATTATCCAGTATAGTGCGGTCTGCCAAGGGCATAGTTATAGAATTCATGTCATAGCTTAGCAAACTTTTTCAGGCTGAGTCTCTTGTTTCTGATGGGTCTTGAGGGGGAAACATCTAGCAACTTTACTGGAAAATGCTGTCTTATCCCTGCATAAATGGGACTATTAATTCAATTACACCTTGAAACAGATATAAAATGCAATAGGAAGAATTTAAGGGAAATTTTCTTGACTAGAAGGATCATAGGGGACCAGAATAGAAGTTATAGGATCTCTTTCTCTGGAGATCTTTAAAGTAGGAAAATCACTGGACTTTCTTAGATGGTTTGTGGACAGGCCTAGACCCTAGAGAAAGGATTTTTTTAAACTTCTATTGTTTCCACCTAATTGCTTGGGGCTCCTTCTGGTGGCTGAAGCCTCAGGAATGTAGCTATCCCTTTATAACTCTTCATGACAAGTCTTTAGCTCCAATTTTTCTTAAGTTTCACAAGCTACTTTAAGTTTGATTTAAAAAGAAACATAATTCTATTTTTTTTTAAATTAACAAAAAAGTCAATTTTTACTCTCTTTTATTTCCTCCCTTAACATTGGGGGGGAGGAAGAAAAACAAAACACTTGTAGCAAATAAGCATAGTTGAGCAAAACAAATTTATTCATTGGCCATGCCCAAAAATATTTTCCTCATTCCTCACCCTGAGTTCTTCAAACGTAGTGATTTCTATAAACTATATACAAGCATATAGAATGGTAGTCTAGCTTTGGAGAAGTCTTAGGATCTAAGAGAATCTAATCCTTTTATTAGGGGAATTTGTTTTGTGATGTTTAGATTTAATCGAAGGACTGCACTTGAGGACCTCTAGGACCTTACCACATGTGGCCTTGAGGTCACAGGCTCCCCACCCCTGCCTTAGATATTAGTTGGTTTCAGGTACTACTGTCAATCTACCTAAGTTACATTCCTGGCTGTGGTTTTCTCCTTAGCTACAGAGAAATCAGTGATTTCTTCCTAGTTCCATCAGTTTCTACTTATATCCCAGGTCTTTTCTTCCCTGGCAACTGGAGGTCTGTTTGGATCCTAGCTTTGACTATTTAACTCATTCCATTATCCCTTTATCACTATCAGTTACTTATTATTTATAATAAGTATTATTAATAGGTAACATATATCTCTGTAAGGTTTGCAAGGTGGTTTACGTTATCTCATTTGAACCTTTTCTCTAAACATCTATGGTGAACTCACTCTGTAGCTATCCCAGAGACAAGACTGGAAATAATTCTTCTCTTCAGGAGGGAAAATATTTGGAAAATGCTACTTGGACCCTAGTAAAAACGTAATATTATCCCTCAAGATGTCAGTGTCAGTCTTTAAATTGCTAGAAAATGACCAATAGCATAGTAGAATAGTAATGCTTTTTGGGTCAATTGGTTACATGGTATAGATCCTGAAAACTAATTTAAAGTGACAGTATAATGGGAATATTTTGCTATTTTATTTTTTTATTTTCAGTTCCAAATTCTCTCCCTTGTATCTCTTATCCCACTAATAGTGGAGAAAGAAAATATGATAAATTTTAAAGCATAGTTTGAATGTCTGGATGCCTTGGAAATGTGTGTGTGTGTGTTTGTGCACGTTGAAGTCCATGGGCTTTCTTAGAGGTTTAGTAGTAAATAGCTAATTAAAAAAATTAATATGTACATTTAGCAGGATAGGTTGGGCCATCTGTCTCTCACTTGGAAGATTCATCTTTTATTTTCTGTGGGACTAATCCTGTTTCACGAACATTCTACTACCCTGCCCACCTCCGTCTAGTTCACCTTGCATCTGAACTTACCTGGTCTGCAAATTCAGTTCCTATAGTCAGGTAATGAACTGGGTATGTTGCAAAAATGTGTGCTGTTGCATTTTCTCCTGTAATGATCAATTTTCCCCCAGCAAAGGATTTAAGTGCATCTATAGAAAACAAAGCCCTTGTTTATTAGTATTCTTTTGGGAACCATAAAGGGGAAAATAAGCAGGACAGAGAGAACAACACATTGCTTAAACATTTAGGTGAAACTTGTTGCTACCTTAGTTTTCTCCCAATTTTGGATGATGATATTCATCAAAAATGTCAAATTCAGGGTGGTTCTGGAGCTTTCCAGGATCATCTCCAAGATTTTGGTTAGTATCAGGGAGGGGTATAGAAAACCCACATCTACTTCAGCTGGACCACTCTGGGCCTGAGTCAGTTACTAGTCTATAGGGATCTTGGAATCAACCCATTTTCCCTCTGGAATTTCTGAATTGACCTATGAGCAAGATAGACTCTGTGGACCTGTGTGTGCCCCCCAAAAAACTCGGTGGAGATTCCAGTGGTGCTCACAGCTGCCTTAGGATTTAGAATATAGTTGGGTACATCCAAAGTTTCAAAATGGATATAGGATGGGAGTTTAGAAGCTAAGAATTTTAGGGAGGGAAGACTTGTTTTTAACCCAACCAGAAGGCCCCGTTGCATAGAAGAAAGAGCACTGGAACCAAAGTCAGAGAACCCTGAGTTTACATCCTAGCTCTGCTTTTTACCACCCATATGATTTTGGGTGAGCCACTTTTCCCAGCCTCAGTTTCCTCTTTTGTAGAGAGGTAGCATGGTACAGTAGAAAGTGAGTTGATTCTGGAGTTGGAGGACCTGGGATTGAATATTGCTTCTTTTCCTTTACTAGCTGTTTAACCTCTTTGGGTTCAAATTTCCTGTAAAATGGAGGGTTGTTACCAACCCTAGACCTATGATCCTAAAATGAAGGGATTGGGTTGGCTAATCATTAGAATCCCTTCAGATTTTGAATTATATAATCCTCCATTAGGGGTGTGCTCCCACTGATTCAGAAAAGCTGATTGTTAAGTTTTCAAGGTAAACATGTATACCTGGGAAACTGGTAAAGCCATAAATTAGAGCTTGATTTATTGTTTTATCGATTATCCATACCAGGGATCAGCAAACAATGACCTGAAGGCCCTATCTGGCTGGCTAATTGATTTTGTACTTCCCACAACTTATAATATTTTATTTTTGGCTCTTGGGTTGTAGTTGGCAAGGACACCTCCCCTTGCCCCAATCTAGACTTGAGAAAATGTTAGGGAACATGTTAATAACCCATTAAATTTAAAAATAAGTCTTATGTTTTTGAAGAGCTGGTTATTAAAAGTTTACCAGCCCACCCTTGTACCTCTCAGATGTAAGCCGACTGAAGAGATGAACGAATATCATACAGGTAATTAACGGCAGACCAGAAATCATGTCTTCTCTGATTTCAGATCCAGTGGTTTTTGTGGTTTTTCCCATTCTACCACTTTTATCTCTTCACGGAGTGAGAAAGGGATCTGGGTAGTAATGACTGTGATTGGCTAGTAGCAGAGCCTAGCCCACATTTCAGATCTGGCTTATTTTTCAATTCTCCTATAGAAGATAGTTTTACCACTGAATGGTGAGACTCTGAATTTTCAATTCCAGAATTATCCCCTTCCCAAATTCCATTTGCAGCATGGAATGTATACTGAGTTGAATTTAGAAGACCTGAGTTCAAATCTCAGCTCTGCCACTAAGTAGGTGTGTGACCACAGTCGAATCATTTTGCCAGAATTTTCTAGCCTTGAATCTATGGTCTAGGAAGCATTTTCCAAACACCTCCCCCACCCCCTTAATTCTAGTGCCCTTCCTCTATTGATTATCTTCACTTTATCCTGTACATAGCTTGTTTGTACAAAGTTGTTTGCTTGTTACCTTCTCCATTAGATTGCAAACTTCTTGAGAGGTAGAACTGTTTTTACTTTTCTTTTTATCCTCAGTGCTTAGCACAGTATAATATTAATAAATATTAATTCACTGGCTGATCCCATGAACTATTTCCTATGACTAGTGGCTGCCATCCTCTAATATACTTTGGGGAAGCTGAAATATAATGATTCTCAGTTTGGACCAGATTAGGAGAATGTTTTAGGATCCAATTTCAATGACTCACAATATTAGCACTTGAAGGTACTTCAGAGGTTATCATCTCTAAAACTCACTTAGAGATGAGGAAACATTCCATAGCTTGCTTAACACAGTTAGTGACAGTCTCAATTAGAATTCCAAATTTTGTTGACCTTCAATCCTGTGTTCTCATTAGTTACTTTTACTCAGCAATACTAACAGTCTTATAGAAAGAACTTGTGCCAGAGGAGGGGACAGCTTTCAATTCTACCTTTGTTATGCTGACCTCTCTCTTCCAAGTTTTCTTCTCAAAAGCCATTTGGATTATCCAGTTCCACTGGCCTCTTCCCTCCCCCAACCAAATGGGAGCAAACAATGGAAATAGAAACTCCTGAAAAACATCATTGCACTATTCACATTGTCCCCCTCATATGTTAGATCTCTCAGAGCACTGTACACATGTAAATGACTATCATTATTATTTTTCTCTATCTTTAACACAGCGTTAAGTTCCTTTAGGGACTTCATAAATATGACCTAATAATGATAGTGATCCTTTCTTTTTGGACACTTCTGTATTCAGAGGAGTATTCCCTTTCCCAGAGCTTATTGTTACATCTGGTAAATTCTCCCACTATCTCCTTATCCTCACTACAATCTTTAAAATAATTTTTAGCCAGATTTAGTCCTTTTCCCTTATCTTCCTGAGCCAAGTGGCCAACTCACCATGGTAAATTCCAAAGAGGGCTGCAGCCGCTAGGAAAGCCCCCAGGAACTGGGCCGCCACATAGAAAGGGAATTTGTACCATTTCATCCGTCCATAGAGACACATAGCAAAGGACACTGCTGGGTTAATGTGACCACCTGCATGGAATATTAAATAATGGAGCATGAGTCATGAGAGGGAGGGTCAGAATAGAAATAGAAAAAATTGTCTAAAATCTAACTACCTGGGTAGTAGAGATAGAAATAGTGTCAGACTTCAAACTCTCTTACTCTATTTCTCAAAATGAATAATCTGTTAGATCTAGTGACAGTCTATAGAACAAAAACCCCAAGATGAGTAAATGTCACTTTCAGATCATCAGAAATGATCATGATGGGGGCGGGAAAAGGCCAGTGTATATATTAGATTAAAAGCAAAGTTTAGTAAATTCTCCACTTCCATTACAAGGGTATTAAAAGCAACCTTTAGATTGTAAAGAGAGGATACTTCCAGTGAAGTGTTCCTGAAAAACACACCATTATGGAGTTCAGGAAACTGATATTCAGTTTGTTTTCTGTAGCATATGAGAAATTTGTTCTCTGTTCTACCTAAACATGTTTCCCTTATGTTAAAAAAACCACAAGGACTTTCTTGTAACCTTGGGCTAGACAGAGATTTCTCTATGCCTTCTGTGTTTCTCTCTGGTCAGGCATGGTTTTTACTCTGTGGAGTGTATCATTTACTTTCCCAGATGTCTTTGCATCTGTACAGTCAGTAAATGGCTTCTTTTTATTGTTCTTATCACAAGAATCCTCATTTTTATTGTACAGAAAAATAGCAAAAATCGTCTTTGAGCTTATGGTACTCATGTCCCTAAGGAATGCATTTTCTCCTAGGGAACATAATCGGTATTTAGAAGAGATTTCAGTTTGGGGAGTTTGATAAGTATACATTTAGAATGTAGGAGAAAAAGAAAAAAATAAGAAATAGGAGGAGAAAGTGGGGAGAGCTATATGCCAAAAAGAGTCACTAGAAGGCGTTTGATTAGGTTTGAACATGATCCATTATGCCATTGAACACAGTTGGAAAAAAAGAGAAAGTAACAAAATATGGAATAATTTCATATCTATGGGAGATGTCACAACCAGAAGCAGGGTATCCTGTAAAATTTAAATTAGGAACAAATAAGAGGAAGCACTACTTTAAACAGGGAATGCATTTTCTCAAGAGTCAGAAACATTGAATAAGTTGAAGAACAGTTTAGATAAATTCTTTAGTAACTAATTCATAATGGGGCATTTACAGAAGCTAAGATTATTTTGAGTTATTTCCTTCATCTCTTGAAGAAGACCTTTAGGGTCCCTTCTGATACCTAGATACTATGATTGTAAGATCTAGAGAAGGAAAGAACCTTTGAGATCATCTAACCCAACGTCTTTATTTTAAAGATGAAGACACTATTTTTAATATCGAAAATTTAGATTTGGAGAGGGTAATGGTGTACTAGGTAGTGAGTAGCAAAGCCTTGATTCAGACCTGTTCCTCTGACTCCAAATCCAGTTCTTTTTCTATTACCAGACTGAGGTCATACAGAACAGTGGGAAGGTTTGTTGGATTTGAATTCAGAGAACCTGGGTTCAAGTCCCAGTTCTTCTACTTATTATCTCTGTAATCCTGGGTAAGTTATGGAGCCCTTCTATAACTTAAATGAAAGAAAGTGGATTCAAAGTTCCCTTCCATTCAAAATCTATGATCTTATGACCTTATGCATCTGTCTATTGGTATCACCTTTAGAGATTGACCTTTGAGTTGTTTGGACCATGGGTCTGACCTAGTGTCACTTCTCATGTGTTATGTTATTAATCTCACACCTAGTGCTTGGAAATGCTTAGAATTGGTAAGGTGACTGCACAGCAGTTAACAGTTAAGGGAATATCTCTAGTTTGGGGAAAGATGCTACCCTAGAGGATTGTAATAGGACAAAAACATTAGACACATTCCGCTCTTCTATAAAACAAAAGCAATGTTTTTCCCTGTCAAGGATTTGCAAGTTGACTTTGTGTCTTATTTACATATTTACTGGAATTGCATTATCACCTTGTGTACTCAATCACTTCGAAGACCTCAGGAACAGGAAAAACAGGCAGTGGAAACATCCTTGTCTTACTTTTCCTAGGATTATTACCTCCCAACCCCAAGTTCATGCTATATCTCGTGGTTTTGCTGTTGTTGTTTTAGCAATCAAGAATAGAGGAAGGATCTTAGTGGGGTCAGATAAAATGTTGCTCATCTCCATTTGAGTTGCTGTCACCTTTAAATTCCCAGAAGATCTGGGAGAAGAGCCAAGAGAATCACAGGTTCAAAGGACTTGGGCATTATGGCATTGGCCATCCTTTCTTCCTAAGCCATGACCATAGGTAGAGAGCACTTGCCATCCCAGGACGATGCCCTCTTTTATCCTAAACTAGATTAGGCATCGGGAGGGAGAACTGCCTTAGGGAGTTGGCCATTAACATTTGGACTACTAGATGAAATCATACGTGAATTCTTGAATAGTGTTACAGTCTGCCTCCTTGGCATAATAGTTCAAATTCTAAGACTTTTGTTCACTAAAAGCAGTAATTAAATCTAAGTCATTCTCAAGCACAGGTTGCAAAACCTTGTAAATACAATTGAACTCTATTTATAGTGAGGAAAGTACCTTGGATGGAGAATAAGGGGTTCCAGGAGCTTTAGAGAACAATAGCTAATATTTATATACTACTTATAAGTTTGTAAAGCAGTTTGCTTTTGTTATCTTATTTGATCCTCACAACAGCCCTGTGAAGTAGGTGCTATTATTATCCTCATTTTATTCGTGAGGAAGTCAAGGCTGAGAGAAATTAAGGGACTTGATCATTCATGGTCACATAGCTAGTGGGTGTCTAGGGCAGGATTCAATCTGAAGTCATCTTGACTTCAAATCCAACACTTAACCTGTGGCACCACCTAGCTGCCTTGGTTGCCTTTTGCTACTGCGGTTAGCAAGGTCCAGGTGGCCAGAGACCTAGAGGGGGCAAAGGCCATTAAGAATTCTCTTAAGTTCCAAAATCTTTCTCCAAAACATCCACTAATTAGAATTTATATGGGTTTAAAAAATGTATCTTTCTAAATGCAGGTATCCTTGCCAGGGTTAATCTTTTTGGTTACTTTAATTCCTTTAATCATATTATCTAAAACACCTGGGAATTATAGAAAGTAATTTTGCTAAAGATGGGATGGAGGTGGGGAATAGACATGAGAAAGGTCTCATGGGGAGGAGGAGGGAGAGGTAAGTAATTTTGGAGCAAGAGCTGCTTCCAAGAAGGTTAGGGGGATTTAAAAACTCAAAGAACAGAATGAGAGAACCAAATGTCTGGTAGGGAAAGAAAAACCAGGCCATGAAAGATGGAGAAAGGAAAATAAGAAGGAATCGTTTCCCCTTATTTTGCAATTTTGCCTAGAATCCTGATGACCACTGAAAATTATCCATAAAATCATTGCCATCTTGCTGTGCCCGATGCCTGTGACTTATTTGAAGCAAGGTAATGCATGAATCAGTGTAACCAAACCCAGAAAACTTACTGTGGACTCCTAGAATCACAAGATTAAAGAGCTCCAGGGACCTTAGAGATTTAGTTCTGTGCCTAGTGAATTTCTTTAGTAGCTTGCCGAGACCCAAGAGGCCCTCAAGGAGTTATAATCAATCCCTTTTCAGCATCCATACAGGAAAAATCATTGCTAGGCAAGACTGCTTTGCTAATGGTGATCCTCTGTGACAAGTGAATCTTGCCTTAAGCCCCTTTTACACAGGGTATAGTTTATTCAACACGAACCCATAGCCATAGAAAACAACACAACTCAAAAACAGAGCCAAAGTTAGATGAACTTTCTTGCATTGCTTTCTTTTTTTTCTTTTTTGGAGGGGCAGTTGGGGTTAAGTGACTTGCCCAAGGTCACATGGCTAGGTATGTGTGTGTGTGTGTGTGTGTGTGTGTATGTCTTAAGTGTCTGAGGCTGGATTTGAACTCAGGTCCTCCTGACTCCAAGGCTCTATTCACTGCGCCACCTAGGCGTCCCCAAACTTTTCCTGTTCTTTATTTTGTTTGTTTTTTGTTTTTTTGCTTTTTAGAGGGCAATTGGGGTTAAGTGACTTGCCCAAAGTCACACAGCTAGTAAATGTGTCAAGTGTCTAAGGCCAGATTTGAACTCAGGTCCTCCTGACTCCAGGGCCAATGCTCTATTCACTGCACCATCTAGCCTCCCCTTGCATTGCTTTCTTTCAAAGGTAGACCATCTTTTTTCAGACTCCAACAACAAGATGAAATGGGACCTTCTTCCTTTAAAGTAGTGAAGAGTGAGTACAATTTAGGATACCAGAGACCCTCCAATAGGTGCTGAAACACCTATGTGTTTGCAAGGCTTACCTGATTGGGTAAGCATGCCATTTTAGGTCAGGTTGCAATCAGGTACCCTAGAAGTACGTCAAGAATACAATCAGTCAACGACTCTTTATTAAGTGTTTACTATGTGCCAGGCATTGAAGTATAGCCCTAGGTGTCCTGGAGGCCCTCTGAAAGACTTGTCAAGGTCAAATTCACTCTGATGGGCTCTAAAATCAATTGAATTCAATATAACTCAACAATTATTTATTAAATACCCATTATGTGTGGTGTACTATGCTTGATGGTGAGGAAACAAAGATAAAACAACATTTAATCCCAGCTCTTAAGGAATATACTATCTAGTAGGGAGATATAATTACCCAAAATACAATAACTGACTGTGATATAATCTGTAACGTAAAAGTTACAGATTATATCACCATCAATAGACAGACACATTTAGAAATTCAAATAGTGTGATAGTTTTGAAGAGGAAGAAACCATTCACAATTAATTGGGAAGGCTTCATGTAGATGACAGCACCTGAGCTGAATCTTGGAGGAAAGGAAAGGTTTTGTTGGAAATGTTGAAGGAGACTGTTGAGGCATGGCAGACAGTGTGCTCAGAGACATGGAGGCCAGAATGGACAGGATATCCGATATAGCACAAAAGGGAGTAGTATTTGTTAAAGCTGGGAAAAGGCCTTGAATGACAGACAAAGGTATTTGCATTTTATTCATTAAGCAGGAGGAGCTACTGAGAACTTTGGAGCATTAGAATAATATGATCATCCCCACATTCACTGCTTCACCCAATCCTGTTGCTTTGTGAGCCAAGTGAGTTCTGCTGGTGGTTAAAGTCTTCACAGTTTGAGAGAGTAGGGGACAATACCTCGAAGATAAAGATCAGTAATGAAAGGAAACAAATACTTACTAAGTACCTACTATGTGCCAGGGCTAAGCACTTTATAATTATTATTTCCCTTGATCTTCACAACAACTCTTTGAGATAGGGACTATTATTCTCCCCATTTTACAGTTGAGAAAACCAAGGCATATAGAGATTAAGTGACTCGCCTAGGGTCACCCAGCTAATAAGTGTCTAAGGCTAGATTTGAATTCAGTTCTTTCTAACTTTAGGTCCAGAAGTTTATCCAATGTGCCACCTAACTGCCATTAGGCCAAGAGGTGTCATTCAATAAAACCAAGGTTGGTAGCTAAGATTCCAATTATGAAGTTGAAGATGATATTGGAAGTACTATCACATCCAAGAGCAGTCAGATCTGATGGGGCTAGTGATAAGTATTGTTTGGCGTCAGGGGCAGAGCCAAGGTGGCAGAGTAAAAGCAGCGTTTGGGGTTTCAGTAGTGTGGCTAACAGAGAATCAAGCATAGCAAAAATTTCCCTCAGTTTGCCACACTCAACATTCTGCAAGCATATGTGAGCTTTTATTTTCATCCAAGCAGGTCCTGACTTCTAGCTCTCTAGCTTCCTCTAAATTCCTCTCAACTGGATAGCCCCTAGCACTGGAACTCTCAGTGGTCCTGATGGCAAGAGTTATCCCTAAATGGTATATAAATTAAGAAGATGGTACTGGTATCGGTTTGAGGGATGGTTTGGAGACAAGAAAGGCCAATGTTCAGGCTCCTGCTGTAGTTTTTGTAAAAGGCAAAGAAAATCTGAATTAGGCCTAAAAGGTCCAAGTTGGAATGGAACTTAGATATAAGCTTTTCAAAGCCCCTCATTTTATAAAGAAGTAAACTGGGCCTCAGAGTGTTTAAGTGACTTGCCCAAGAACACACAACTTAAAAATAACAAAGCCAGAACTCAAAACTAAGTGTCTTGATTCTAGGGCTAATATTTCTCTTGCTATACCCTATAGAAGTAGAAAAGAAGGAACAGAGGGGAAGGACATTGTAGAAATATGATTCATAGATCTTGTCAACTTTTTGGTTACCAGGATGAAAAGGAGGGAAGAGTCAAAGATGTCTTCCAAATTTCAAGGCTGGTTGACTAGAAAAGTGATATCACCATCAATAGACATAGACACATTTAGGAGAGGGAATATTTGGGAATAATGATGATGATGATTAATTCAGCTTTGGAGAAGTCAAGTTCATAGTATGTCATCATAGAGTTACACATTATTTAGTATCTAATATTCAACTGAATCTCAAGTAAGTAGTCAAGGCATAAATTCTGTAGTAGTTGGTACAGAGGTGATTATTGAAGTTTTTAGAGTGATAAGGTTGCCAAGTGGAAGATTGTACTGAAGAAAGAAGAGAAAAACAGCCTTAGGGAATGCCTACATAGGGCGGGGAGGATGGGGAAGAGGAACCATGAAGAGAGAAGGGTCAAGAGAGGTAAAGAGATGATCAGAGCCAGGTAATGTTATGGAACCAAAAGGATGAGAGGATGTCAAGTAAGCAGTTGTTCAACAGTGTCAAAACCTACTGAGAAATAAAGAAGAAAATGAGAATGTGAAAAAGGATTTGAGGGTAAAGAGATGAGCACTTATGACCTTGGAAACATCAGATTTAGTAGACTGGTGATGGGGGAAGCCAGATTTCAAGACGTTAAGAAGTAACTAAATGATGGAGAAAATGGAGGCAATCAGTGTAGTTTGACAAGGAAAAAAGAAATAGAAAAATAGGGGAAAAGTTTTACAGGATAGGAGGGTCAAATAAGGTTTATGGAATTTTTTTTCTTCAGAATTTATTTATTTTTAGTTTTCAACATTCATTTCCACAAGATTTGGAGTTCCAAATTTTCTCCCCATCTCTCCCCTACTCTCCACACCAAAATGGCAAACATACTGATTACCCCTTTTCCTAGGCTGCCCTTTCTTATATACCCCCACTATCCCATCCCTTATACCTCCCCTTATCCCCTTCCCCATTACTTTCTTGTAAGGCAAGATGGATTTCTAACACCATTGCCTGTATATCTTATTTCCTCTTGCATGTAATAACAGTTTTTTAACATTTGTTTTTAAAACTTTGAGTTCTAGATTCTCTCCTTTTTTTCCCTCCTCACCCACCCTCACTGAGAAGACAAGCAATTCAATATAGATTATACATGTGTAGTTGTGCAAAACATTTCCATAGTAGTCATATTGTGAAAGACTAACTATATTTCCTTCTATCCTATCCTGCCCCCATTTATTCTGTTTTCTCCTTTGATCCCATCCCTTTTCAAAAGTGTTTGTTTCTGACTACCCCCTCCCCCAATCTGCCCTACTTTCTATCATCCTCCCCTCATATCCCCTTTCCCCCTGCTTTCCTGTAGGGTAAGATACCCAATTGAGTGTGTATGTTACTCTTTCCTTAAGCCAAATCCAATGAAAGTAAGGTTGACTCATTCCCTTTCAACTCCCTGCTGTTCCCCTCCATTGTAATAGCTTTCTCTTGCCTCTTTTACGTGAGATAATTTACCCTATTCTATCTCTCCCTTTCTTGTTCCAATATATTCCTCTCTCACCTCTTAATTTTATTTTTTAGATATATCCCTTCATATTCAACTCACCTTGTGCCTTTTGTCTATGTATACATGTGCACACATATACACACACATACATACACCCACCTATACATACATATATATGTATATATACACATAAATATTCCTTTCAATTATCCTAATACTGAGAAAAGTCTCATGAGTTACTAATATCATCGTTCCATGTAGGAATGTAAACAGTTCAGCTTTAATAAGTTTCTTATGATTTCTCTTTCCTGTTTACCTTTTCATGCTTCACTTGCCTCTTGTATTTAAAAGTCAAATTTTCTCTTCAGTTCTGGTCTTTTCATCAAGAATGCTTGAAAGTCCTCTATTTCATTGAATGACCATATTTTCCCCTGAAGTAGTATACTTGGTTTTGCTGGGTAGGTGATTCTTGGTTTTAATCCTAGCTCTTTTGACCTCCAAAATATCATATTCTAAGCCCTTCAATCCCTTAATGTAGAAGCTGCTAGATCTTATGTTATCCTGATTGTGTTTCCATAATACTCAGATTGTTTCTTCCTAACTGCTTGTAATATTTTCTCCTTGACCTGGGAACTCTGGAATTTGGCTGTAATGTTCCCAGGAGTTTTCTTTCTGGGTGGTGATCAGTGAATTCTTTCAATTTCTATTTTTCCCTCTGGTTCTAGAATATCAGGACAGTTTTCCTTTATAATTTCTTGAAAGATGATGTCTAGGCTCTTTTTTTTTCTATCATGGCTCTCAGGTAGTCCAATAATTTTTAAATGGTCTCTCCTGGATCTATTTTCCAGGTCAGTGGTTTTTCCAGTGAGATATTTCACATTGCTTTCTATTTTTTCATTCTTTTGGATCTGTTTCATAATATCTTGATTTCTCATAAATTTATTAGCTTCCATTTGATTTAATC
This sequence comes from Gymnobelideus leadbeateri, assembly GCA_011680675.1. NCBI lineage: Eukaryota > Metazoa > Chordata > Mammalia > Diprotodontia > Petauridae > Gymnobelideus > Gymnobelideus leadbeateri. The sequence goes on from WOXC01001249.1 coordinate 54,441, forward strand.
TAATTTTGAAGGAATTATTTTCTTCATTGAGCTTTTGAACTTCCTTTTCCATCTGGCCAATTCAGCTTTTTAAGGCATTCTTCTCCTCATTGGCTTTTTGGACCTCTTTTGCCATTTAAGTTAGTCTACTTTTTAAGGTGTTATATTCTTTGGTATTTTTTGGGGTCCCCTTTAGCAAACTCTTGATTTGTTTTTCATGATTTTCTTGCATCACTCTCATTTCTCTTACTAATTTTCCTCTACTTCTCTTACTTGATTTTCAAAATCCTTCTTGAGCTCCTCCATGGCCTGTGACCAATTTATATTTTTCTTGGAGGCTCTTGATGCAGGAGTTTTGACTTTGTTGTCTTCTTCTGGTTCTATGTTTTGATATTCTTTGTTACCCAAGAATAGTTCTATTGTCTGATTTCTCTCCCAGTGTTTGCTCATCTTGCCAGCCAATTACTTGACTTTTGAGCTCTTTGCTATGGTAGAACTCTGCTTCCAGAGTAGAGAGTGCTGTGACCCAAATTTCTAGGCAGCTGTTGTCAGAGATTCTTCTAGGCACCTGCCTCAGAACTGTGAGAAGGACTGACTCTCCACAGCCTCAACAAGTTCTGCCATGCCAATGCTTCTCCTCACCCCAGCACCACCACCCAAGACTGCCACCCAGATCCAAGCAGGGCAAAGCAAGAGAATACTGCCTCAGTGCCAGCAGAGATTCCTGCAATTGTCCTCTGGTTAGCTGCTTGGTTCCCCCCACTATCTATGGGCCTGGAGCCTCAGCTGCCCTGCTGCAGCAGCTGCTGCCCTGTCTGTTGCCCCAGGGGCAGGGACTGGACCCTGTTCTTCTCTTACCCAGGTCCAACAGAATTTTCCCATTGACCTTTTATCTTCTCTTT
>WOXC01001250.1:0-132561 GCA_011680675.1 Gymnobelideus leadbeateri
TGAAACAATGGCCTTGGGCAAATCATTTTATTTCTCTCTACTATAGTTTCTTTATCTATAAAGTGAAAGGGTGGGCCAGACCAGAAACTCAACCTTTTTTCTATCATGGACCCCTTTGGTAGTCTGGTAAGACTTATGAACCCTTTCTCATAATTATATTTTCAAGTGGATAATATAGAATATGTAGGATTACAGAATAAATCAGTTATATTGAAATACATTAATTTTTTTTTTAAGTTCACAAACCCAAGGTTAAAGATCCATATACTACAAGGTCTACTAGAAAGGTCCTTTCTAGCTCCAAAATTTATAATACTAATAAACTTTTGCATATATTGATTGCTTGTTGTAAAGATCCCTGCGTAATATCATTGAATAAGAACAGAAGTATAGGTGATCATCATATTTCCTTGGGAAGGAAAAATAAAGTTTTTCTGACCTTTTAATTAATTTGTTTATTTTTAAAGCAATTGGGGTTAAGTAACTTGCCCAAGGTTAGTTATTTTTATGTGTGGGTGCTAATTTTCTGAGGATGGAATGATCCTGGGTCCTCCCAACTCTGGGGCCGGCACTCTTACTCACTGCGTGACTTTTCCATTTTTAACAAGTTTTGATTGATATAATTTGTTTTTCCATAGCCTAAATTTCCCTCTGTATTTTTCCTAAGAGAGCCATTCTTTATAAAAGTCCAATTTGTTTTGAATGAGCTCAGGACAAGGCTGAGAGTAACTGATAGGCTTCAAACTTCTTGATGAGGTAGGGAGATGTCTACTCCAAGTGTGGGAAGATTTCCCCCAGCAGAACAGGCAAATGAGAAAAATTTGTTCCAGTAGCAACAAAGGTAGCTGAAGGGCAGCTAGCTGACTCAGTGACTAGAGCACCGGCCCTGGAGTCAGGAAGACCTGAGTTCAAATGTGACCTGAGACACTTAACACTTACTAGCCACGTGACCTTGGGCAAGTCACTTAACCCCAGTTGCCCTGCCTTCCCTCCTCCAAACCCCCCCCCCCCACACCCCAAACAAACAACGGAAAAAAAAACATAGGTAGCTGAAGCAGACACTGTGGAGTGCTTAGAACTTGGTCAGACATTGGGGATGCCAAAGTCATCTGCAGCACTCAGTCATCCTGACTTTCTGTCCTGCCACTGGACTTTGATGATTCTGGAAGAGAGAGTGAGGTTGACAACTTTACACAGCTCTGCTTCATTTAAACCCAGTACATGGCAATTCAAGACATCACCCCATAATGTTATTAGTCTTTTTTGAAAATGAAGAATGAGGGGCGGCTAGGTGGCGCAGTGAATAGAGCGCCGGCCCTGGAATCAGAAGGACCTGAGTTCGGAGCCGGCCTCCAACACCTACTCCGCACAAACAAAAACCTAGCCGTGTAACCTTGGGCAAGTTACTTAACCCCAATTGCCCTAACGGGGCGGCTAGGTGGCGCAGTGAGTAAGAGCGCCGGCCTCGGAGTTTGGATGACCCGAGATCAGATCCGGCCTCAGAAAATGAGCACCCACGAATAAATAATGACTAGCCATGTAACCTTGAGCAAGTTACTTAACCCCAATTGCTTTAAAAAAAAAAAAAGAAAATGAAGAATGAACAACAACAAAACTGAGGGGAGGGAATGGGCATTTATTATTTATTTATGTCAGGCAATGCACTAAATAATTTACAAATATTATCTCTTTTAACCATAAGATTATATTATTCAAAACTAGAAGGGACTTAGAGATCAATTAGACCCTGTATTTTATAGATTGAGAAGTAGAGACCAAAGTAAAATAATTCTTCCCAACTTAATAAATATCATAACTCTAGAGCCAGAAGGGGTCTCAGAGATCATTTAATACATTTCCCTTACACATTGCCAGAGAGATTTGCCCTCAGTCAAGTTGTTGATAAGTGATAGAACTTGGCTTGCACCATAGAGTGCCACGATTCAGACCCAGGTCCTGTGATTCCAGATGTACTGTTCCTTCCACTCTACCAACATGATTTTTACCATTCTTGGTTTAAGTTTTCAAAGAACAGACCTAGAAAAATGAGATTAGGTAAAAATAAAACCTAAATGGCCATGGCTGAGAAACAACTATCCATTGCTTCACCTTCTTTGGCAAATAAAATCTATCCTTGCATGCTTTATTCAGGAAAGCTATTTTTAAAAATTGAATGTTTTTCAATCAGCAAAAATCTGAGTTCTGTCACTCCTATTTCTCCCCCTCCCCCAACTTCCATTAAGAAAGGAAAAAAAGGCGGGGGGCAGTTAGGTGGCACAGTGAATAGAGTGCTGGCCCTGAAGTCAGGAGGACCTGAGTTCAAATGTGGCCTCAGACACTTGACACACTATCTGTGTGACCTTGGGCAAGTCACCTAACCCCAATTGCCTTCCCTTCTCCCCTCCAAAAAAAAATACATTAAGAAAGAAAAAACAACAACCTGTTACAAAGAGTCAAGGAAAACAAATTCCCACATAGACCATGTCGTTCATCTCCCCGCCACCTTCCCCTTTCCCCAAAATGGCCCATTTTTCACTCTGAAGCTTTCTATCAGGAGGTGTGTAGCAAATCATGAGTCCTCTGGAATCATGGTTGGTTATTATGCTGATCAGAATTTTCAAGTCTTTCAAAGTTGTTTGTCTTTACAATATTGTTATCATTATTGTTTTCCTGGTTCTGGTCACTTTATTCTGTACCAGTTTGTACAAGTCCACTCAGGTTTCTCTGGAACCATCCATTTCATCATTTTTTTAAAAATTCAATTTTATTTTATTTTAGCTCTGAATTATCTTCCTCCCATCTCCCTTTCCTGTCAATAAAGCAAGACTGACAAAAGCTGTTATAAACATATAATAACAGATTATATATTATTATACATAATATGCATCATATAATGTATAATAACATGTTATCCAGTGATATAAATAGTCATACAATATAATATAAACATATAATCAAACAAAATAAATTCAAATATTACCTATGACCAAATACACATTTGTATATGTACATATGTATGTATATATACATATTGTGTTTTATGTATATATGTATATATATGTATGTGTATATATATATATATATATATATAGTGTGTATATGTGTGTGTGTGTGTGTGTGTGTGTGTGTGTGTGTGTGTCTGGGTTCCTTGTCCTGGTTTTTCTGCTGTCAGCTTCAAACTAGTCTGGGGGCTGTAAATAAGCCTTTGTTCCACACCCAATGTTCGAGCCACGGTTTCTGCTTGCTTTTGAACTTGCTCCTTGTTTGGTACTCAGTGCAGACCTTCATAACTATTTCTCATCTTGGAATGCCACCCCTAGGCATTGGATCCTTCTTCAATCAGCCCTGGATTTGTCTAATGAGGAACAGTTACCAGTTTTCATATATTCTTATACCTGATAAAAGTTTAGTCTCCCTGTGATGGATCTGGGACCTCTTCTTGCCTTGGTATACAGTCTCAGCTTGCCTTGGAGTGCTTTGAGTGGTCTTTCCTGTCCACACCCTAGCCCTGTTGTCCACAGACTTCTTTGTCTTTCTTCTGCTGACCTGCGCTGGACAAATGACTCTGATTTTTTTCCCTAGGATTTCCCTATTATGATTCAGTTTACTGCATTTTCTTTCTTTTTTTTTCTTTCTTTTGCTTTTTGGAGGGCAATTGGGGGTAAGTAACTTGCCCAAGGTCACACAGCTAGGATTTTGTTTGTGTGTGTTAAGTGTCTGAGGCCAGATCTGAACTCAGGTCCTTCTGACTCCAGGGCAGATGCTCTACTCACTGCGCCACCTAGCCGCCCAGTTTACTGCATTTTCTAGATCTGTTTGGAGGTGTTAGGGGTGGAGGAAGCTAACTGTACTTCTTCCTGCTTCTCTACCATCTTGGCTCTGACTCCAAGAGAGCTATTTCAAAGAAAGCTATTATCTACTTGCTTCAAACCATTATTGTGAAATAGACACTAACAATTTTATGGTATTTGGTTACAATAAGACAAAAATAAATGCAAATTATATCTGTTTAACTTTTATTTTAGATCATCTGTTGGGATGCTGGTCATCCACTAGAAGCATAATTATGCATCAGATAACAGTCTAAGTTACAAAGATTATAGTTATGTAATAATCTTTGGCAGAGACATAAAGGTTGAATTTGGTGTTGGTTAAACCAACAAAACCAACAGAGAACAGATGGATATATAGGGTGTTCAGGGCATTAAACCTAGAAAACCAGTAATATAGAATGCTGGAACTAGAGGAAGTTCAAATCCAGTTTCAGACACTTCCTAGTTGTGTGACCCTGGGTAAGTCACTTAATCTCTGTTTGCCTCTTTTTCCTCAACTATAAAATGGGATAATACTAGCATGTACCTCACAAGGCTGTTAGAGAATCAAATAAACAGTGTTTGGCATATGGTACGTATTATATAAATACTTATTCTCTTCAATTTCCTTTATAGGGCTCAGCAAATAACTGTCCTGGTCCAGATCAGTATTACCCACTAAAACTAGAAACTACAGAAGGAACTTAGAAGCCATTTTCCCTTCAAATAGTTTTATTTTTGGTTAGGCTATCTGAGGGCTTTGAACATTTATTTGCCTAATGGTTTTTAAGGTAACCTGTCTGTCAGAAAGTGAACAAGGAGGTCACCTTCACTTGGATTTGAGCATACATTTCCCCCTATAGACTATGGACATATATACTGGAACCTTGTTAAGAGGGTAACTGATAATCCTCAATTGATTTCTAGTCAGTATGCCAGTATTGCATACTGAAAATCTTCAAGTAAAGGTTGGACTATGATTATTGGAAATCTTATGGAGAGGATTCATGATTCAGATATGGGTTGAACAGATGTGCTCTGAGATCACTTCCAATTCTGATAGTCTATTTTTATGTGATTCTACTTCATCAACAAGGGGGAAAACCTCACAGTGATCTTGCTGTGATCAACAGCAGGGCTCCATAAGCTTCTATATACCAGATGCTATATTTGTTAAATCATGGATCCGCTGAACAAATGGTTGCATTTGTGTTCCAATTCCCATCCAAAGATTTTTTTTTTAATTTGAAGATTTATTGTGGTGGCTCAAGTAGATAAAAACACACTCCCAAGGTGTGCTGGAACCAGATCATACCAGTTGACAAAAGCTGATTGTTAAAATTTCACTATTAGCATTTATAATTTGGAAATCAACAAACACTAAAAATCAGGGTTTGGTTTATTATTTTATTGATTATCTAGACTTCAGAAAATGGGTGGGAAAATGTTAATAGTATAGATTAAAATTAAATTATATATACATAACCTCTCCAGCATCTTTGCCAAGAAAACCCCAAATGGGTTCACAGAGTTGGATACAATTTAAATGACCCCACAACAACATTTATACAAATTTTTCTCCAGAGAGCTCACTGTTTAACATTTACCAGCATTATCTCTGTACATTCCACATAAAATTGGTCCAACCATTATGATAATTTTACAATGATCTTATTAACATTTCATAATAAACCTCATTGCAGACATAGAACTTCATCATAACATTTTTTGGATACTTGCCAGAGTCATAACATTTGTAAAAGTTATGATGTTTAGAATATAGTTCTGATAGAACTGCCTCTTCTCCCTTTCCATTGTTTCACCTAATATCCTATTTTATTAAAATCAATTAAAGATCTTAGTCAGGGGATGCCTATAGAGGATTGAAATATACCTATGAAATCATGGGAGCTTCTCCACTTAAAAGAGACCCAACTGTACTTTCAATATTTAGGATAACTATACATTTAATTGTATGGGATACAGAAATACTCTTGCTCAGCACTGTCCCTTATTGATTTCAATTCAATCAAATATTTATTTAGCACCAACCATGTATAAGGCATCATTTTGGATACGATGGATATAAAGAAAAAATTAAACAGCCCCTCCCTTCAAGGAGCTCATATTCTATCTACTGCCCCCATCTTCATGTTTCCCTTTAATCGGCTAGTAGACTCAATGCTTTAGTAAAATTACTCAAATAGCATAATGAGGAAAGCAGTTACAAAACATTTCCCCTAGATATCAAGAGAAGACCCTTCCCCAAACAAACCCAATGTCCAAGAAAAGAAAAGAGTGGGCATGCACTTAAAGTAGGGGACACATATGGTCAAGACACATATAGTCCAGTACTATAGGGCCTTTGCCTTTCCAGAGGGTCATCACAAAGTTCATGAAGAGTTGCTCCACTGTACATCTGGGCTGGCTGTTTTCCCGGTTGGCTCTTTATATGGTGCAGTTTACCTGCTGGTCTCCTGGGCTCGATCTTCAATGAACAGCTGAATTTTTTTCCTGTATCTTTAGCCACTGGTCAGGCAAGGTGGTACTGTATTATCCAAAAGCTGGTGTGCGTGACCATACTCTTTTCAGCTGGCATACTATAAAGGTCTTTTAGCAAGGGTAATGACTACTGGCTTAGGATCAGCAGAAACTTCTTCCTTTTGACTCCTTTTGATCCTCAGCTCTGAGGTTGTCTGTTATCCAGGAGAGGAGAGAATGCTTGTCTCTCATTTCAATCAATTTCTTCCTTGCTGGAAAGATCTTTCACTCCTTAAGCCACTTAATGTTGCCTTACAGTGATTAATTTCACTTCAGTCATTTGTGCCTCCCATATTATATGAATGAATGACTAGGAATAAAGGTATACATGAAAGCTATGGCCTCTTTATATGCAGTCAAAGTATTCACAATTGGTACTCTGTCTAGGACAGGGATTGTATATTTTGTATCTGAAGGCCTTCCCTGTTACCTTTCAATGTCTGTTTTTGAATCTCTGTGGACCTGCAGCTTATGCTGGTTTCACTGGGGCACCCCCCTCCATTTGTACATGAATACATATATGTGTGTATATGTATATGTGTATATATGTATACATATATATTTCTTCCTTACCATTGCCTTAGCAATGTGCTCCAAAGCACAGCTCAGGTGTGTGTGGGTGTGTATGTATACACATGCACATACCTGCAATACACACACATACACGTATAAAGAAATACAAAATAGTGCCAAGAAAGCAAGAGTGCTAATCACTAGGGGGTGGGGATAGTGATTAGGAAAGGCCTCAGCACAGAAAGTAGCACCTGAGCTGTATTTTGAATGAAGCTAGGGATTCTAGCAAGCAGAGATAAGACAGGAGTACATTTCATTCTGCCACAAATCATTGTTATCCCCCAGCACTGGGCTTCAAACACTGAATGGATGGCAGGTGTAGCAGGGCTCAGTGGGGCACTTTATCTAGGTCTCCACTGCTCCTTCCCTCCTCCCTCCCAGTCCCCTCATTCTGCACCAGCATTTCACTCACACTGTCACACAGTTATTTTTGTAGAAGCTTTGTAGAGCAGATGTCCCTGAGTGAGCACCCTACTTCTCTCTACTGGATCGTCTTTGACACAAACAGCCAATTACATTGCTGATGTCCTTTTGTATTAAGGGAGGTGGGAGTGGGGAGCAGGAGGTAAGCTAGAGACTGGGGGAAGCTGAATCCTATCAGAATCTTTGTGCTCAGCTTTTCAGGCAGCAGCATTTTGGTCTTCATAAACGTGGACACACACCCCTACTTATCCTACCCACGTGCCCCCTCCCCCCACCTCCCTCTTTGCTACTCCCAAACTTGTTGTGTCTGCCAGCTGGTGGCTAGACACTTGAACAGACTTCACCAATTAGTGAAGTCACACTTATTGGCTGCAAGGAAAGTTATTGTGCCTCAGTCTCCAGCAGAGCCCCGTATGGCCAACGGGCAAAGGATGGCACACCCCCTCCTCCCTCCCCCGTGGAGAGTCAGTAACATCAGGCTCATTATTTCTCCTGTAGAAGAACATTTTTTGAAAGTTTCTCTAGGCTGAGGATGCAAGAACATTTCACTCTGGCTTCTCTCTTTAACATAATTTTAATCCCAAATCACTATGCTTGATGTAGGGAAAATGCCAGTAAAATTTCCTTGTGAATATTAAAAGAAAATGTTCCCTGGGTCCTCTTGGACTTACCAACCCTACCCCTTCCCCCACATCTCCCATTTGTTGGACTCTAAATCATCGCCATTTACACCAATGGATTCAACAAAGAGGAGAAAAAGGTGCTCTTTCTGACTAGGAAAAAGAATGTATAGTAGGAAAAGGAGAAACCATTTCTTATCCAGACTTTTTATCTTACTGTTCCATCATATTTTAAAATGTACCTGCTCCTTTCTTGCTTTATTCTATTTTATCTTTTCCAGCAACTCTCATATTCCCCACTATGGTTCCTCATTCCTATGTCCTCCTCTACAACCAAAACAGTAAAGAAAAAATAATCTACACTTTAAAAACAAAACATTTTGTTTGCTTTTGATGGTTGTGACTATGCAAAGGAATTTTTATTCCAAAGGCTTCTTGGCTGAAATTTTTGTGGAAGTTACTGAGAAATTTTGTTTAGGTAAATTTGGCAGAATCAGATCCCTGGATGGAAGGTAAATAACACTATCAAAAAAGTAACAAAGGATTTTTGGAAATAAATCATCTTTGTTATGGGGAACACACATTTGTTCTTTCCTTATACTCTACCCCACGGCCTGCATTTAGCATCAGTAATGAATGAATACATCATAAGCTGTATCACCCAGGTCAAAGTCAGGCATAGACCTCATTAAGGATGCAGTCAATTTTGGAACTGATTTCATCTTCAGTAAGGAATAATACATTTGTAAAATGAACAAAACAAGAGGATGAGTTTCAAAGTTCATTCATTGTTTTTGCAAATAGAATTTCAGATTAAGAACATTTCTAAACAGCAAACACCCAGACCATGTGACAGTGATTGCTAATTTGAGGAGGAGGTAGAAGATTGTCAGAATTGTTTTGAGGTAGGGCTCCTTAGCTCACAAATGTACTCTGTATATGATAATGATTTTTCTTTTTTTGGTTTGGGACCTATGATTACCTGAGTTTTTCCACTTTTTTGTGTCATGGACTCCTTTGACAGTGTAGTGAAACCTATGAGCCCCTTCTCACAATAATGTTTTTCAATGCATAAAATAATTTAATATTTTATTTTTCCCCCAATTACATATAAAAACAATTTTAACATTATTTCCAAATTTAAATTTCCAAATTCCTTTCCTCCTTTCCTCTCCTTCTCCCTACCCCCATCGAGAAGGTGAATAATTTGGCATAAGTTATACATATATATATAATATATAATATATGCATATATACATATATAGTCATGTAAAACCTGATAATGCATAAAGTAAAATACAGGACAACTGTGGTATAGATATCAATTACCAACATATTAAAAAAAACAAGCTCATGGATGACATCTTAAGAAGAAACTCCTTCTACCAAAACTCTGGCAGTTGTTCTGAAACTTCTAGTCTTGAGAGTTGATCAAGGCACTGAAAGGTTAAATGGCTTGCAAGTCAAACATAGTTAGAGGATCTCAGAGGAAGTACTTGAACTCAGATCATCCTGACTCAGAGGCTGTCCCTTTATGCACTACATTATGGTGTATTTGTGGGTGTGTGTATGTGTTCATGTGCATATAAATAAAATAGGAGCAATGGAGTGGACATTTTGTTCAGATGGTCTAAGTTAGTATCAATGTCCTTTATGCTGGCTGGGCACATCATCTCAGAAATATTAATGCTGTCTTTTAACTTTTAAGAAAATGAGGTTAATTTCTCATGATTTGTTCTTGAAGAAACCGTGTTGGCTCTTCAGAATTACCACTTTCTAGATGTTCTGCAAACATCTCTTTAATCTCTTCTAGAATTTCCAAAGGTTATTAAGCCAAGCTTACCAGCATAGAGTTTTCATACTCTGATCTCTTATCTTTTTGGAAAGTTGGAGAAACATTTTCCCTTTTCCAATTATTGGTACTTCTCCTGTTTTTCACTATCTTTCAAATATCACCAACAGTAGCTTAGTCATCACATCTGCCCATTTTCTCAGGATCTGATGATGTGCTTCTCCTGGGCCAGATGACTTGAAGTCATCAACCTATGTCTTTTCTTAGAATCTTCTTACTTATCTTGGGTATTGACTTCCTGTTATTCTTTTTTGTTATGTCATTTCCAGTTAAATTTTGCAGTAAAAATAGGAACAGGACTTAATCAACTCTTTTTTTCTCTTATCAATTATTATTATTATTATTATTTTTGCTTTTTGGAGAGCAATTGGGGTTAAGTGACTTGCCCGAGGTCACAGGCTAGTTTTTGTGTTAAGTGTCTGAGGCCAAATTTGAACTCAGGTCCTCCTGACTCCAGGGCCGGTGCTCTATTCATTGTGCCACCTAACCACTCCACTCTCTTGTCAATTATTATCCCACTCATCCTAAGCAGGCGTCCTAGACCTTTTTTTGATCCTCCCTTTTCTTCCAATATAGCCAACAAACAAACAACCCTTTTTTTTTTGGTTGTTGTCTTTAGTTTCCTTTGGCAAGGAAGTACTGTCTTTTTTTTTTTAATTTTCTCTTCTTATTTTGAGTTTTAGCATCCATAAGATTTGGCCTAATGGTTAAGACTATGCCTCAGCTTTTTTTTTTTTTAATGCTTTTTGGAGGGCAATTGGGGTTAAGTAACTTGCCCAAGGTCACACGGCTAGGTTTTTCTTTTTTTGTTTGTGTGTGCATTAAGTGTCTGAGGTTGGATCCGAACTCCGGTCCTTCTGACTCCAGGGCCAACGCTCTACTCACTGCGCCACCTAGACTAGACACTCTATGCCTCAGCTTTTAATAGACCAGTTCTCTGAGGTGAGATAAATGAGAGAAGCCCCTTTAATTGAATCAGCTAGGTGGTACAGTATTGTACTGGACCTATAGTCCAGCCTCAGGTACTTCCTAGCTGTGTGACCCTGGGTAAGTCACTTAACCTCTTTCTGCTTTAGTTTCCTCTTCTGTAAAGTGAGAATAATAATAGCACTACCTCCCAGGCTTGTTATAAGGTTAAAATAACATAATATTTGCAAACTTTAATGGACTAAATGAATGCTAGCTATTATTATTCCCATTTTATAGATGAGGAGACTCAATCTCAGAAAGATTGTATGTCTTCCCCTTTTCCTTACCTCCCCATCTCTCTGAACTGTAGGTAACCCAGACCCCATCTGATGTTCTGGTAGGAAGAGCAGTATAGCTGATTATACTGCTTGGATGATCTTGGAGTCACCAATTTCTGTCCTTTTAGGGACTCAGAGGACCACTGGGTTATATCACTGACCTGCCTTTATGCCTGCCATTGAAGGCATTAAAACAAAACAAAACAAAACAACAACAAAAACTTCCTTTCCCCTAGGAGTAGTTCCCTTTATTGACTTTGGCTCTAACTGGAATCCTCAACTTCAGAATTGAAATCTTCCCTCACTTGGGGGAACTATATTAGCTGACCTCAGTGATAAACTGATTGATATTTTATAAGTTGGTTCAATGGGTATGACTGATTGTCCTGGCTATCAATTTCTTTTTTGATTTAAAAAGATTCACACTTTGTAAAGAGATCACAGGGTATAAGCACATCAAATGTGTCATCAAGGCAATATTCATAGCACTGATGGAGACTAGGAATATGCCAGCATAGTTTTAAATTGAAAAATATAACAGACTCTCCATGTAAAAGACAGAAGCAAAACATTTATTCAGACACCAGAAAGCTGAATCCCAACATCAGAAAACTGAATCCATCATAGCAACAAAGAAGTTAAAATGCCTTATTACTACAGGAAGCAACATTATCCCAAAGCCTTTTCCCTGCTTGGGCCTTCACATAAACAAACACAATCCTACCTGTCTCCCTGCCTGTGTCCTCTTTCTCCCTCCATACTAATACCTCTGACTAATTTTCTGCTCCACCCCTTCCTGCTCCACCCATTAAACAAACTCCTCCCACCACAGGCATGTGATTACATTTGGCCTATTAACAGGCAGGGAAGATCTTCATATTCCTTTAGGTCTACTAAGGAGCAGGGAAAATCTTCAAATTCCAATTACCATTATGAGCAGTCTTATTTATACATCAAAAACTGAATTAGGATGTGGGTCATGTTAGTGGAGAGAAGGTGACTTGTGTGAAAGATATTGTAGAGGTTGAATCACTAAGACTTGGCAACTCATTGGATATAGGGGATGACAGAAAAGAAAGAGTGAAGATAAATCTGTCAATCAGCACATATTTATTAAGTTCCCATTATGCCAGGTACTATTTTAGATGCTAAGGATAGAAATACAAGAATGATAAAGTTTCTGCTTTCAAAGAGCCTAGTTCTGTTGAAGGATGAGTCTGAGGTTATGAACCTGGATGATTGGAAAAAACAGAGAAGGGAGACTGAGAAGAAGATGGGATTTGGGATGAAAGATAATGAATTCTGCTTTAGACATATTGAGTTTGAAGTGCCTATAAAATATCAATCTAGGGATATCCAATAGGCAGTTGATGACTCAGGCCTGGAGTTTTGGGGAGACACTAGGGCAGGATGTCTAGATCTGCGAGTCATTTGCATAGCGATCACAGCTGTGAACCCATGGGAGCTGATGAGATCACCAAGAGAGAGGTTATAGTAGAAGAAAAGAAGGAGACCCAGCACAGAGCCTAGAGGCACACCCATATATAGGCATTGGGACATGAATGATAATTCAGAAAAAAAAAATGACTGTGGAGTGACCAGATAAGTAGGTGGAGAGTCAGGAGAGAGGGTAGAGTCACAAAGACAAGTGTGTTGAGGAGGAGAGGGCTTTGAAAAGGCTATCACTTGACAAATAACAGATAACTGGTGATCTTGAAGAGAGCAGTTGTTTTTTTTTTAATGATGAGGTCAGAAGCCATATGGAAAAGGCTTGAAAAAAGGAGTGAGAAGTGAAAAAGTAGAGGAAACAAGGATAAACAGCTTTTCTAGGAATTTGGTTGCACAAAGAGAGGTGAAATATAAGACAATATTTTGTGGGGATGTTAGAATCACATAGTAGTGGGATTTTTTTTTTGTTTGTTTTTCCTTAGAGATGGAGGCGATTTGGACAGGCTTGTAAACAGTAGCGAAAGGGTCAGTGGATAAGATGAGACTGAAAATTCGGGAATGAGAAACTATAATCAAATAGGCACCCTTTTATAAGAAAGGGAGGGAAGGAAAGACTAACAGGCACAAGTGTCTTAACATTGTCAAGAAGAAGTGCTACTTCTTTCTCTAAGACTAGAACAGAGGAAAAGAGAGTGTAGGGTCATGTTGAGGGAATTTGGTGTATAAAAGTGGGGAGAAGAGGGAACTTGATGACCTCAATTTTTTCAGTGCAGTATGAGACAAGGTTGAGAGAAATTGGGATGGCATTGGTGTACCTGCACCATCACAGCCTCACATGAGAGATTAGAAAGAGCTTTAGGAGAGAAATTTTGGAAGAGATCCTTTGGGGAGTGTGGAATAAAGATTTGATCAGGGAAGAATGAAAACATTGGTGTCCAACAGTGGGAGCCCATTTGTAGGCAAATAAAATAAATTTAGAGCGGACAGTTAGCATGGTTGCATGACTTTATAGGATCAGAGAAGAAGAGCAATGGGAGTAATGCAGATCTGAGCAGCTATGGGGCAAGGGGAAAGGGATTCAAGGACAGAAGAAAGAAGAAAGTACAATGGGTTCACTATAAGGGCAGAATTTCAAAAGAAGGAAAATGTAACACCTTTACTGCAAAGGTGAGAAGGGGGCCTGAAATGGATTCCTGCAATTTGTCATTTTTCTTCATCTCCCCACAAAAAGAAATGTCAGATGAGTTGGGGGACGGGGTGGGACTTCATTGACACAATAATCCTATGAGGTAGTCATACCTGGGCCCACACTTAGAGCTAAGGGAGGGGGAGGTATGGTTAGTACAATGACACCTATAAAACAAAGGCTCTTGGGTGGAGTATATTCATGGGAGACAAACTCATTTGCCAACACCTGATTCAGTTTCCTGGTTTCCTCTATAGTGCAACTGAACAACTCTGCACTAATGTTCCCATACAATAGCTTCTACTAATATCCCTATCTCCATTCCATAACTCCTGCCTAACCCTCTGGATTTATTGATTCCCATGTACCCTTGGCTTGGAATACTGGTTAACCTTTTCAGTGACAGCTTGGGCCATGCTGTTTTTCCCTCAGGCGTAAATTCCTTTAAATCCTGCATACCTGACTTTTTCATACTTTTCTAGCCTTCTTACTCAAAATCTTCCTTTATTCACTCTACAACCCACCTGTATAGACCTCTTTTGCTGTTACTTAAATATCCTGTTCCAGTTCCCATCTCAGTATCTTTACCCTCCTTATCTGGAAGTCTGCCTCTACCTCTAAGACTCCCTGGTTTCAGCTGCTAGTGATTTCCCCTTCTAAAGTTAATGTGTATCTACCCTATATGTATCTCATATATCCATTTATTTTCATGTTGTTTCCTCCATTAGAAGGTAAGCTCTTCAAGAGAAAAGACTGTTTTCACTTTTTTTCTGTGTATCCTCTGTGATTAGCACAGTGCCTGGAAATTGGAGGAACTCAACATATTTGTTGATGGGTTGACTCATTAGTCTCATCCCTGTAGGATCTGGAGCCCTGACAAAAGAGTATGTATTTGCCACAGGAAAATCACAGGTTCTGGTGTCTGAGGAGCTGGGTTTGAATCTTGCTTCTGCTATTTATGTCCTATGGAAGGCAAGTCACTTAATAGCTCTGTCTAGGTTGTTAAGGTAAGTACAAACTGAGTCAGTAACCAATGCCAAGAGATGGAGATGGAATGTCAAAGCCAAGTAAGCAGACCTGAAGAGAGAATGAAATACTATCTGGGTGGAGATCTAAGTAGGTCAGCCAAAGGTGGAGAGAAAGGCAACAGAGAATTTGAAAGGAAGCCAGTACTTAGAGAATCAATAGTTATTAGGAGTTCATAAAGCTAGGGACAGTCATATAGGAGAGGATAAACTGCCATGTGACAGTACGTAACTTCATGGCTTCCTTCCTATGGCGAGTTGAAACATGCCAACCACACACATCCTTGTGTTTTAAAGAAAATGGCTGATTGAGATCTAGGAATTGGATAGGAGTATGAGATAAGTCATTCTATGGTTCTGGTATTCACTTTCTTCCTATGTAAAATAGGGGGCTAAGATCATGACTCTAGAATTGGGAGGGACCTATCTAGTCCCACTTTCTTATTTTACAGATGAGAAAACTGGAGCCCAGAGACTTTAAGTGAATTGCCCAAGGTGATACAACTTGTATGTGTCAGAGAAAAGATTGAGCCCTGGTCTTCTCATTCCAAAACCAATATATTTACCATTGTACCACACCTGGCTGCACTCTGGATTTCTCCATTATGTTTCTAGGACCTCATCATTCTGCAAGATCACATCAGTTTTGGTACTCACATTCCATCAACACTCTCTGTCCCTCTGTTTGGAGGGAGGAATAAAGAACTCCTCCTAAAAACTCCATTTAAAGAGAGCACTTGGGCCTGCCCTCTCTTCATTTCCTATCCAGCTGTACTCCTTTAGACAACCCATCTTGATACCTCTCCCCTCTCCCCCAAGCCTCCTCCTTTGAGATTCCTTCCATGTGTTGCCTCCACTAATTAGAATTAAATAATAAAATGTCCTTTATGGCAGGGACTGTCTTTTTTATATTTGTATCCTCAGTACTAACACAGTTCCTGGAACATATTAGGTGCTTAATAAATGTTTTGTGCATCTAGGTAGCACAGTGGATAGAGTACCTGGGACTGGAGTCGGGAAGACTTGTCTTCCTGACTTCAAATCTGTCTCAGACACTTACTAGCTGTGTGACCCTGTTTGCTGAAGAAGGACATGGCAAACCACTCCAGTATCTTTGCCAAGAAAAACCCCAAATGGAATCATGAAGAGTTAGATATGACTAAAACGACTGAACAACAATAAATGTTTATTGACTGACTTAGACTGCATGATCTCCCAGTCTTAAATCTATGATCCATAATGGTGATCTATTATCATCTGTATTTAACAGAAGAGGAAATGGAAGTTCAAAGAAGAAAGAGAAAGTCATAGTTAAGTAACTTGCCTGAGTTAACACATAAATCAGTGAAAGACTCAGTGCATCAGCCTCCAACTCTGAGGTTCTTTTCACAACACGTAACACAAATAATCCCTACCCTTAATTCCTTGTGCCCTTTTGGAGGTCAGTCAGTTTCTGTGTTGGAAACTACCTTCCTAGTCCAAACCAATTTCTTAAATTAATAACAAGAGAAAGCCTCACCTTAAAACTTTTGAGTATATTCTAATAATCAGAATCTGGAACCATTTCACATTACAAGCTGTTTTCCTTCATGAACAGTTAGAAGATCAGGTCATACCTCCACTGGTTTTCACAAATGAAACAAAATACATGCCCAACACTGGGATCATTGTCTGTGTCTTCCCCTTGTGTCCCCTCTCCACCAACAGATGAGGGAAGTCTTCAAGACTTTAGGAGATTTCTGTCCTATGGAAAGAAAGTAGAGGGAATTATAATTATTATATTATATATGGTTATATATAATATTAATATTATATTACATTTACTATTAATGTTATATATGTTATATTATTTGCACATAGGAATAGAAAATAATGTATTTTCCCAGGTCATCAACAGTATGGACATTCACTTGGATCCTTGGTGTTGGCTCTATATCTTTACCTACAAATCCACTGCTACATCCCAATATAATTAGTGCTGTCACTAAGTGGGCTGGAATAAAGATCGCTTGCATCTAGTGTGTTTCTCGATGCCTTAAATAGCCCTGCTCCTAATGAGTAACCCTGGAGAATTAGTAATTAGCAGTGGCAGCTTTTGCTGGCTGTCCAGCAGCTGCACTGAGCTCATTTCCCTATGTCCTGTGCAGCAGAGGGGTGGGCTCTCCACATTAGGCAGCCCTGATCATTCTGCTTTAGAGGAGTCCTAGTTGATTCATTCAAGATTTGGGCCCTGGAGACTGTAGTGAAATGCAGTGGATTAATTCTGGGGGCCCTCTAGTATCAGATGTACTGTGTCTTTTTTGTATATCAGATTCTCCCATGTCTTTTCCTATGTTCTTCAAGACTCTTCCATAATAGATCTTTGCATTTATTCCTCCAATGATTAGAACAGACTGTTCTCTCACACTTGAGTGCAATGGGAGGACTGAGCCATCCTTCCATTGCTCAAGCTATTGCCTTAGGAGTAAAGAAACATCAGTGTAGCTTCCAAAAGTACCTTATGTTCCCAAGGGTGTACCCTCAGCTCCTGGATGATCTGACTATGTCTATTTATATGTTTCACCATTTCACATGATTTTATTAGTAGGAGTACTCCCTCCACCAGGGCAGATCTCAATCCCCAGTGAGAGGAGCTGGGTCTTATCTCTTCCTTTCCATTTAGAGAGCAGGCCCAAAATAGGCCTGGACTTTTAAGGAGTTAGACAAATATATGGATGAGTATACTTGGTTTCCATTCTCAGTCTAGCCGCTAACCAGTTGTTTGATCTTGAAAATAAACCAGAGTCTGAAAAGGGCATCAAAGCTCCAGAATGGAATGTACCCAGAAAAAAAAAATATTATTATGTTATTTCCTTTTCATTGTTCAGTCGTTTTTCAATTGTGTCTGACTCTTCATGACCCCATTTGGGGTCTTCTTGGTAAAGATCCTGGAGTGGTTTGCCATTTCCTTTTCCAGGTAGTTTTACAGATGAAGAAACTGACACAAACAGGGTTAAAATGACTTGCCTAGGGCCATTTAACAAGTGTCTCAGACCGAATTTAAACTCAAGAAGATGAGTCTTCTTGACTCCAGGCCTGGCACTCTATCCACTGTGCCACCTAACCTCCCCATCATTATCATTGGCTGTTGCAAATGACAAAAGTTCCTCTATCCTGTCATAGGAAAGTAAGCTATCTTTTTCTTCTCAATTGTCATCAAACAACCATGTTGTAGTTTACACTGGCAATGAAAGAAGTGAAAGACTATGGAAGCCTGTGATGTTCATCATAGATTTTTTCCCCCACACTGATGTAAGATATATTGATTTAAATTTTAATTATGCATCAGCTCAGAAGACAGGAGAGGGAGGCAGGATAAGTTTACTAAACTCCTTTCTGTTGTTGGACTTTCCTGTCTAAAAGTCAGCTAGATAAAAGTTATATAAAATTATAGTCAGTTTCTTTTTCTTGCTCTAATACTGGGAAACCATTCTTAATAAATCATGGCCTTGAAGTTACTTTCGCAGGTCACAGAAAAACCACTTTCTACCCACCACCACCAAATTGATTTTTTAATGACCTTTACATTAAAAGGAGGAGATGTATGTCCTTTATTGTTCTCTTCAATACCATTATCCTGATATTATGATGCAGTTTACCTTCTTGCCAGATTTTGCTTCCTAGTTATCAGTTATGAGCTCTTCTTTTACCAGATAAGATAGTTCTAGTCAGACGAGTTTACATTAGCACGTTAATACTTCTCTCTCTTTTTTTTTTTTTTTTTGAAGGAAGGAATGTCTTCCTGGAGATGTGGGAAGGAAACCTGCTCTAATGAGATAATATTTGTAAAAGGCTTAACACAGTGCCTGGCACATTGTCAACATTTAATAAATGTTTATTTGCTTTACTCCTCCCCAGTATGTCATTAATACGTAAAAATTAACATTTATAATTGATTGTCCAACAAAGAGGCCATTGGGTTGTAGGAGAAAAACTCTCAATTTTTTCTTTTAAAAATTTCTTTTTTGTTATGAACAATAATCATCAGCAAACATTTCAATACCAAAGATCATAAAAGAGATCTATACAGAAAGTATATATTTTATTTTTATTTTTTAAAGTGTATATATTTTATTCTTAAGTGTATATTTTATTTTTTAGAGTGCATATTAAATTTAACAAAATAATAAAAATATTTCCTTGTCTACATCCCCTTCTCAATTTCTTTCTGTTTTCTGCTCTCTGTTTTTAATGTTACATTTTCTTTTCCCTTCCATCTTAATCTATTTTCACAATGCACATACCCAAAATAAACACAATGCAAATCTGGTGCTGCTTAGTTCGTTCCATAGAAATGAGATAATAATAAGGATGAGACAAGTGAGAGCAAATCTTCTTGATAGGAACTGGTGGGAAAACTGGAAAACGCTCTGGTAGAAATCAAGCTTAGACCAACATCTTGCACCACATGCCACAATAGGTTTAATATGGATACCTCACCTGAATATTAAACAAAATACTACAATTAGAATAGAATGAGACCAGCTACCTTTCACAACTATAGTTTAGGGGAAAGCTCTTAACCAAACAAGGAACAGAGGTCATCACAAAAGATATAGGATCATAGATTTCAAGTTTTGTGGGATCTAAAAGATCATTGTGTTCAACCTTCTCATTTTATAGATGAGAGAATTGAGTCCCAGGGAGGTTAGGATGCTTGCTGGGATCACATAACAAAAAAAGATAATGGATAATTTCAATTACATGAAATTGAAAGGTTTTTGCGCTAACAAAATCAACACAACTGAGATAAGAAAGGAAGTTGTCAAATGGGGGAAAATCACCTTTGCATCAGATTTATTCAATAAGGATCTAATTTCAATCTAGATAGAGAAATATCATGAATATATTTGGCCAAGAGTCAAATTCCAATGAGTATGAACAAACAAATCTTACAAGAAATGCAGACTACTAACAACTTTATGAAAGATTACTCCAAATCAATCACGTGAGAAAAATAAATCAGAACAGCGCTAGATTTTCCATTCACACTCAGAAAATTAGTAAAGATGACAAGAGATGAAAATAGTGCTAGAGGGGCTATGGAAAGATTGGAACATCAATATGCTGTTGGTGAAATTGTGAACCACTCCACCCACTCTAGAATTTGAAATTATTCTAAAAATTATAAATATAAATATTTATTTTATTATTTGAAATATATAAATATAAATATATATAAATATAAATATTTATTTTATTATTTGAAATATTTCAAATAATTTGAAATTATTCTAAAAATTACCAAAGTGTACAGACTCTTTGATTCTAAGGATTACTTCTGATCATATTTCCAAAGGGGATGGAAGACAGAAAGAAAAGTCCCATATACACCAAAATATTTATAGTAACACTTGTTGCAGTAACAAAAGACCTGGAAACAAACGCCTATTTACTGGGAAAAGATTACTCAAAGTGTAGTACTTGAATATAATGGAATATTACAGTGTTGTAAAAAACTGGGAATGTAAAGAATTCAGAGAAGCATTGGAAGACTTAGATGAAGTGATTCAGAGTGAAATCAGCAGCACCAGGAAAACAATATACATAATGATTATAATATATTCAAAGGAAAGAGCAAAACAAAACGAAAACAAAAACCAAAACAATGTTGTTGAGCAAGAAGCTTGACCTTAGAGAACAAGTGAGAAAATATATCTCCCTCCCTTCTTAGAAGAGGTGGGGGACTATGGCTGTGAAATGTCGATGTGTTGATATGTTTTGTTGAGCTTCCCTTTTCCCATTTTTATTCTATGTTTATGAAAAGGTTCTTTTTTGTGTTCACTAAATTCAGAATAAAAAATAAAGTGTATTTTAGAGAGTAATACTTTCTCACACACTCTTCTTTCTTTTTGTCAGGTTAAATGGTTTTCTCACAAATAGAATCCTCTTGATACCTC
Source organism: Gymnobelideus leadbeateri (assembly GCA_011680675.1). Classification (NCBI taxonomy): domain Eukaryota; kingdom Metazoa; phylum Chordata; class Mammalia; order Diprotodontia; family Petauridae; genus Gymnobelideus; species Gymnobelideus leadbeateri. The sequence continues at coordinate 20,668 of WOXC01001250.1, forward strand.
CTTTCCCTTCCTTTATTATCTAATTCCATAAAATCCATCAATGTCTCCTTTTTCATGGCTAAAAAGAATACTGGGCTGAAATCTAGATGGCCCTGGTTCAAGTTCAGGTTCTCTTAATGACCATGTGACCTTGGGGAAATAACTTGTCCTTTTTCTTACCCAGTTTTCTTTTTTAAATCTTCAAGGTGAATATAATAATACCTGCCTCCTATTTCCCTGATAAGAATGTTTTGGGAATGACTGAGGTAATTCTTCCAAACAAATTAATCAATAAGTATTTATTAAGGTATTTCCAATTTATTCTGTATATAATTAGTTTATATATGTCTGTTTTCACATCATCTCCCCCAACAGACAATGAATTCCTTAAGGGCAGAGAATATATTTTGCATTTCTTTTTTTCCCCAGTGCTTTGTATAGTGCCTGGCACATAATTGGCATTTAATAAATATTTATTGACTAGCTGACTTATTATTAGGCACTCTGCTAGGTGCTGGAAATACAAAGACAAAAATGAAACACTCCCTGCCTCAAAAAGCTTACATTTTGAGGGAAACTATATGTACATTGATGAATGCATACAGATTAAATACAAAATAAATACAAGGGCAGAGTGAAGAGAGCACCTGCCCTGGAGTCAGGAGGATCTGAGTTCAGATTTGACATCAGACACTTAACACTTACTAGCTGTGTGACCTTGGATAAGTTACTTAACCCCAGTTGCCCTGCCTTCCTTCCTCTCTTCCCCCAAAAGACAAAATAAATGCAAGGTGATTTTGAAGGGGAAACACTAGAAAGTAGCTGAGAGTAGGGGTTTCAAGAAAGTCTTTAAAGTAGAAGATAGTGCTTGAGCTGTCCTAAAGGAAACTAAGAATTCTCTGAGGTCATTGGAATCAGGAGAAAAATAATAGTTGACTTTATAGCACTTTAAAATTTATTTCATCCTGACCTCACAGCAAGCCTATGACATATGTACTAAGGATATTATTATCCACATTTTATAGATGATGAAACTGTCCCATAGCTAGTGTCAGAACCGAGACTCCTCCCTAACCCAGTCTGTATTATGATCATCACAAACAAAAAAATCACAATAAGCAGGCCCTTTGAGTTTGAAAGTATAATGACAGAGCTAGTGGTATTATCTGAAGGAAGACAAAATGAATAGATATGTAGGATTCCCCTATCCCAGAAGATCTCATTCTGTTTTGGGTATTTCAATGCACTATCATTAGTTGTTGTTTTTTTTAGATCTTTAGCTCTCTGGAGAACAATCTCCTTTTCTTCAGCATTTGATAAAGCATCTGATATATTACTAGCAGCTAGGTAGTGCATTGGATGGAGTGCTAGGCCTAGAGTTAGGAAGTTCTTGAAATAAAATCTGGCTTCAGACACTTATTAGTTGTGTGACCCTGAGGCAAGTCACTTCATCTCTATCTGCCTTTGTTTGTTCAGTCATGTCTGACTTGGGGTTTTCTTGGTAGAGATGCTGGAATGGTTTGCCATTTTCCTCTCTAGCTCATTTTACAGATGAGGAGCTGAGACAAACAGGATTAAATGACAGGTTCACACAGCTAGTCAATGTCTGAGGCCATATTTGAACTCAGAAAGATGAGTTTTCCTGATTCTAAACCCAGTGCTCTATGCAGTGCTACACCTAACTGCCTCCAAACCAGGAGCAGCTAGGAGTATGTAAAGCTCTGGATGATCATACAGAAGATTAGTTGCCAAATGACTTCATGTAGCTGTTCATGGCTTTATTCTAATGATGAGCTGAACCATTCCATCCATAAGGCACACATCTTAAAAAAATGGCTGACTGGGATCAGGGAATCGGATATCATTTCCCTCCTGGGATGTAACAAAGGTTTTGGTTTGACAGGACATTAATAATGGAATGTTGATGCTCTCAGATTTCCAGGTTTGATTTTCTGGGTCATAGTCTATCTAGAAGAATAGGTACTAGAAATGCCACTATCAGTACTGGGAGCTCAAGGTAGCCCTTCTCTTGACCTTGAACACTTTTTTCCCTCTATAATTCAGAACTTGAGTTGTTCAAGGAACTAGGGTGTAGGGTTTAGATTCTAGTTATCCTAGTGGAATAAGGACCAATTAATGACAGAGTAGATGAAGAGTGAAAGATTGGATGCTGCAAGATTTGCTACTTGGGTTGTTTGGAATAGCCATATGTGGTTCCTTTAGTGCCCACAAGAAAAATCAAAGTAAATGTTTCAGATAGAAAACTATACTTGAGAACTTATCTATAGGTGACCAGTACTGGTTAACTTCTCATTTATATAATCTATGTCCTTAATTTCTTGTAGTATGGCACTGAGGGCCCTACTGGTTGGATTAATAGCTAGGGATAATAATGCCAGGAAATGAAGCCAAGTTGTCATATTGGAAGGAGCTAATAGGAATGGCAACCAAAACATAACCTAGAAGAAGACAAGATGAACAAATAAGTTTAAAAATTAGCTAGAGTGACTAAAAAATGAGCATTGGGAAAACAACTGTCAGACACCCAAGAGTCAGTGAGGAGTACATGAAGCTCAGAGTAGTCAGGCAGAAGATTTTTTTGCTATGCAAAGGCCCAGTCCTTTCAGCAGCTTCCTTTGATGGATGGGTTGGAATATATTAGCCACAAACACCCTCTTTTCCCCAGACTTGTGTCTTCATAATAATTTACAATTATAATATAGCACTGTAGGGTTTCCAAAGTGCTTTCTTCACAATAACCCGACTAGATAAGTAGTACAGACATTATTACCACCATTTTATAGATAAGAAAACCAAGACTCTGACTTGGCCCATGATCCACACCTACAAGGTGACCATGTTGGATTCTAATTCAGATTTCTTGGATCTAGTTCTCTTTCTGTAATATTATATTGCTGTGTAATGGGACAAGCATTTGAAGATAATTAAATGGATCCATTTATTCCATCAGTGAAGGCACTCTCTCCACTGATTTACAATGGAAATTGCATGCCTCCTCCCTCAGCATTACATCTATATATGTATGTGTGTATATAATATATATGTAATATACACACATATATACATGCATATATGTATGTATGTGTGTATTTTTTAATCCTAAACCTTCCATACAGGAACTACCCGATGTGTTAGAGATCTTCCTTTGGCTCTTTAAATATCTTGGGGAAAATGAATTCCATAGTTTAGAGAGGAAGAACAAAAATATAATGATATTACACACAATCATAAATGCTTTTTGACTGACTGACAAAAAAATCATATACGTGCCCTTCTTTCCTCTGATACTGATGCCACACTAGTATAGACCCTTATCATCTCACTCTTAAGTTATTGCACTGGCCTCAAGTCTCTCAGCACTTCAGTCCATCCATACTTAGCTATCAAAGTGATCATCCTAACACACTTCTAACCATGTTACCCCTTTACACAATAAACTCCAATGACTCTTGACTATCTCCAGTATCTCATATAAATCCTGTTTGTCATTCAGAGCTCTTTCTTAGTCCGTTCCTACCTTTCCAATATCATTCCACTTTACTTCTCATCATGTATTCTTCAATACAGTAAGCTTGACCTCCTTGCTATTACTTTATATTTCATCTCCTAACTGGAGACATTTTCACTGTTGTCCTTCATGCCTGGAATTCTCTACTTCCTCATCTCCAACTCCTGGACTCACTGGCTTCCTTCAAGTTTTCGCTAAAGTCCTCTCTCCTGTAAGAAGTCTTTCTTTCTTTTTTTTGGAGGGGGGAAGGTAGGGCAATTGGGGTTAAGTGACTTGCCCAAGGTCACATGGTTAGTAAGTGTTAAGTGTCTGAGGCCAAATTTGAACTCAAGTCCTCCTGACTCCAGGGCCAGTGCTCTGTTCACTGTGCTACTTAGCCACTCCAAGAAGTCTTTCCTGATCTTTTTTAATGCTGGTATCTTTCCTCTATTGATTATCTCCAATATACTGTTCACATACAGTTGTTCAAATGTTGATTCTCCCATTAGATTATAAACTTCTTGAGATTAGGGATTATTCTTTGCCTCTCTTTGTATTCCAGTGCATAGCATAATGCCTGGCACATAGCAGGTGTTTAAAGAAATACTTGGTGATTGGCTGAAATAATGTTGCTTCAAGGAACATTTGTTTTTCATCATTATTGTCAAAGAATTGTAATCAAACCTATTAGTAATGTAATTTAGCCTAACTCTTCATATAATTCCCTCCCTTTTCTAGTACCCCTTTTATGTGTTGTCTTCCCCCCTGTAGCAGCAAGCCTCCTAGCATACCCAGGATGGCTGCTAGCACAGATTCTTTGGTCTGCTTTTCTAAAGGAAAGCAACTCAAAAGGGGTCAACAATATTAGTTTAATCAAACATATATAATTTACCTAGTTTAGGGGAAAAAGTCAGCACCCTGAACTTCAGAGAAAATACAAACAGAAGTTAGAGACACAAAATACAGACAGAGAAAATAACACAATTTAACAGACCAACAGACAGGCTTCTTGCTATCTGACCATCACATACCTACATAGTTAGTTACCAGAGAGAGAAGCACTAACATCTGGGTTTTCAAAGCCAGGGGGCTCAGTGGTTACCCAGAGTCTCATCTGGCCAAATCACACAACTCTTCCCATAAGTGAGTCCCAAAGCAAAACCTTACCTCAGGATATACATACACACACACACACACACATATATATATACATATATATATACACATACACAAATACATATACATATATACACATACATACATACATACATACATATATATACATACATATATATATATATAAAACTAACCCTCTCCAAGGTCAGAGGACTTCACAACCTTTGTGACCCACTGACTAATTACAAAATAACAAGAGGTGTACCTTCCTGAAAAACAAGCCTTCCCTAAGTAAGATTCTCTTGTTGGACTCCAAGTGACCCATTAAAGGGCAGGGAAGATCTTCAAATTCCCTAGGCCTATTAAGAGGCAGGGAAGATCTTCAAATTCCTTTACCATTATATCTCTTAGCATGTAAGCTCCTTCCCATGTAAGCTGGAAGTGCAGCAGGCTTATATTTGAATTTCTAGTACACTGCCTGGCATATGGCATGTGCTAAATAGATGTTCTATCCATCCATCTATCTCTGCCTCTCTCTCTGTCTCTGTCTCTGTCTCTGTCTCTGTCTCTCTGTCTCTCTGTCTCTCTGTCTCTCTCTCTCTCTCTCTCTCTCCATTCACTGAATGATGACACAATCTTGACACAAAGCCTCTTTCCAGATATATCTAGGGCATTTTTAAAACATGGAGAAACATACAGGCTAGTTAATCTTTTTCTCTTTCCTTGGGTCTACCTATTGAGAAATCCAGGGAGTAGAGGGAAGCTGTGGGTAGGGGTTTAAGGAGAGGGAGGAGTTGCTGTCACTATCATGATAATCTTATAGTTTCTGTAAAGACCAACTAAGCTTTTATAGTCAGGACTTAGACTACACAAATACATATATTCCATTTATAGCATCGTTCCTATTTGTAATATACTTTTGCCTAATTTTTGAGTAACAATTTAATATCTTTAGACCTAGAGATGTGTACTATTTGCATATGTGCATACATACAACTAATATCTGAATCTTGTCATCATACTCAAATGCATACAAGGTATATATACATTTTAAGGATCTGTAATTCCGTTGTTGTTGGGTATAGACCCACTATGCCTTAGGACATATTTAAAAAAATTATTATGGCTAAAAAAATTAATACCAGATGACCTCTGTCATAGTCTAACCATTTAAATAAATTTGACAAACATTTATTAAGTATCTACCATATACAAAGTGCTGTACTTGGCTCTGAGGGAGGTTCAAAGATAGATAATTCATGGTACTTGCCTTCAAGGATCTAATAGCAATGAGAAATGCACATAAATAACCATAATTCAAAAGAGATCACAGAATCTCAGAGCTGAAAGTGAATGCCAAGATCTTCTAGTCCAGCTAAAACTAGAACAGGAATCCTTTATCCAACTTGCTGCTCTTTACCTGCATCATCTCCTGTATCTCAGCACCTCTGCACTGGTTGTCCCCCATGCCTGGACTGCTCTCCCTCTTCACCTATTCTCTTTGGAATCCCTGGTTCAAGATGCAGCTCAAACATCACATTCTTTGTGAATCCTTTTCTAATTTGCCTTTCCCCACCTCAACTCCACTAGCTGCTGGTGTTATATATGTATGTACATATATTTATTGTCTCTACCATTAGACTATAATCTCTTTAAAAGTAGTAACTAGTTGTGTGACCTTGGGCAAGTCACTTAACCCCAATTGCTCTGCCTTCCCCCCTCCAAAAAGACAAAAAAAAAGTAGGTAAAATTTTATTTTGTCTTTACATCTTCAGTGCCTAGAACAGTGTCTGGTATATAGTAGGTGCCTAATAAATGCTTATTCATGCTTGATTACAATATACTCCATAAATGGTCATCAACTTTGCTTGAAGGTCTTCGTTAAGGAAGAACCTACTACCTCCCGGGCAGTTCACTTATGGATAGCTCTAATTGTTATAAGTTTCCCCCAACATCCAGCTAAAATTGATTTCTTTAGGCAGAAGTGAATTATGAAGAAAGTGGTAGTAGCTAGCAATTATGTTGTGCTCTAAGGTTTGCGAAGCAAATTATGTATATTGTCTCATTTGAACCTCACAACAACCCTGGGAAGTAGGAGCTATTATTATCCCTATTTTATAGATGAGGAAAGTGAGACAAACAGGTAAAGTGTCTTAAATGTCTGAGGCTGGATTTAAATTCAGGTCTTCCTCATTCCAGGCCCAGCACTGTATTCACTATGCCACCAACCAGCCGTTTAAATCCTCTGATTCTGAGAAATGTGTTTTAATTTTCAATTTAAAAATTTAAAAATTCCCAAGGGTTCATCTGTGCTCATTTACAACCTTCTGGTTAACTATCAATATTTAGACCAACGATTTCCAATACTGGATTCTGTGGCATCTTTTTTCTGGAGTTATTTATTTGATTCTTCTATTCTCATGCCCTGAAAAAATTTGCATAAAGCAAATTTTTAAAAAATGAAGAAGCCTAAATTCATCTTATTCAAGAAATTTTATGGAAACCCTTGACAACTTTGTTCATGCCCTGAGATATTACTGACTCAAGGTTGTTAATCATTGGTTTAGTTCTGAAACTTATACTTAGATATATGGTAATTTTAAGTTGATAAAAGAACATTAATAACTGTGATATAAGTATTATTCATGGTGCCTACTGTCACCCCTATGCAACTGTCTTCCATTCAAGAGATGACAGTGATATGGTAGAAACTATCTATGGCTATAACTCATCTGAAAGAACAAGGCAAGGACAGTGCAATTAGATGCACAAGCCCAAGCTTTAAAATGTGCTTACTAAGCATAACAAACTATGAACATTTCTTGATAGACCTAGAACCCTGGACCTTGTATTTGTTATTGCTGATTCTTGTTTATCCTGCTGACGATCTTTTGCTAGCTCTATTAGCTCAGTATGTGGACATTTCTCTTGTTTCTGGCCCCTCCTCCTCTTTGGGGACATTCTATATGTGCTCATGTGTTAACTGACCTCTTTTGTTATAAGCACCACCTATAAATGCACAAAGTTCTTGTGGAAAAGATGTGGAGTATAGTGCTTGACATACAGCAAGAGCTTAATAAATGTTTATTGACTAGATGAATTCAGATCTGCTAGGATGGCTGGACTCAAATAGTAGTTGTTGATGTTCAATGTCAACAATGCAAGAGGTTGCCAGTGGAATATTCCAGGGATTTGTACTTGGCCTTGTACTTTTGAACATTTTTATCATTGATTCGGGTAAAGGCATAAATAGTATGTTCATTGAATTTGCAGATAACATAAAGCTAGGAGGGATGACTGGCACAATGAATGCCAGAGTTGGTTTCCAAAAGGAACTTCACAGGGCTGGATGTAAGAAGATAAAATCCAATGGGGATAAATAGAAAGATTCACATTTGGGTGCAAGAATCAATCTTTTAAATATAAAATGGGTAGGGCTGGTTAGACAGCAATTTATCTGAAAAAGAATGGGAGAGATTGGGGATGTAGACTGTAAGTTCAATATGATTCAGCAGTATAATGTGAGAGCCAAAAAAAATTGTAATCTTGGGGGCTGCATTAGGAAAAGATGTTGTTAAGTTGTATCCTATTCTTGAACTCTGGACCATTCTGTCCCTGGTGTTTTCTTAGCAAAGATACTGAAGTGATTTGCCATTTCCTTCTTCGGTGGATTAAGGCAAACAGAGGTTAAGTGATTTGTCTGAGGTCACACAGCTAGTAAATATCTGAGGCCAGATTTAAGTTCAGGTCTTCCTGCCTCCAGGCTCAGCATTCCATCCACTGAGCCAGCAAGCTCCCTCCTAGGCAAACAGAGGTTAAGTGAAGGCCAAATAGCTAGTGTCTGAAGCCAGATTTGAGCTCAGATCTTCCTGACTCCAGGCCCAGAGATCTATCCACTCAGCCATCCAGCTGTCTCATTAGGAAGAATAGAACTTACCAGATAAGTTGGTGACAATTCCACTCTACTTTGCTTCTATCAGAATTCATCTGGAATATTATGATGAGTTCTAGGAATCACAGATTAAGAAGAATATTGATAAACTGGAGAATGTACAGAGGAAGACAACCAGGAGGGTGACATCCCTTGAGTACCTGTCATGAAGATTGGTTCTTTTGAAGGGTCTGAACAAAACAGCAGAATCTGAACACTATGAAATTTGACAAGGCTTGGCCCCCGACAAGAGATGTAAGAAATCATCATCTTTGCAGAGATGGGATACTATTGGCATAGAACACAGAAACACTGTCAGATTTTTTCAATATGTCACTTTTGCTTAACTCTTTTTTCCTCTATTTTTTATTCTTTGTCACAAGAAATGGCTCTCTGGGAAGGACAGAGAGAGAATATACATTGGGAAATGTGTGATATAAAAAATCCATGAAAAATTTTATAAAAGGCATTTCATGTAGCACATACTCTGAGGGTTCCATACCAACTGCTGATTAAACTTATAAGTGGGATCCCCCTAGAGTTCTAGGGGAGGGTCTGGAAGAGGGTGTATACTGCCCTCACCGGTATGCTTCCCTCAATGATTACCTTTTGACAAACTTTATTCATTTTTCGTTAGGGATATTGACTAAGTGGCATAGTGGATAGAATGCTGGGCCTGGAGTCAGGAAGACTCATCTTCCTGAGTTCAAATCTGATTTCAGACACTTGTTAGCTCTGTGACCCTGGGAAAGTTACTTAACCCTGTTGGCCTCAGTTTCTTCACCTGTAAAATGAGCTGGAGAAAGAAATAGCAAACCACTCTAGTATCTCTGCCAAGAAAACCCCAAAAGGGACATGAAAATCAGACATGACTGAAAAATGTCTAAACAACAACAACATTCCCAGGATCTGGTAGTGTGTCTGATCCATAACCCCTACTGTAAAATGCTCGTGGATTACTTGATTGATTGATAATAAGCACCTATTAATTCATCCTTTCATTTTATAGATGACAATCCCTGAGGATCAGAATGATCAAGTGACAGTAACTGGTCCAAGATCACAGAGGCAGCAGGTGACTGGGCCAGAATCTGAACCTCAGACCTCCCAACTCCAGATTCAGTATTTACTCTTTATATTGCATCAAGCCACAACAGTGAGAAACCTCCAAGTAGGTAGAGCCCTAGGCCTGCATTCAAGAAGGCCTGAGTTCAAATATAGCCTCAGATACTAACTGTGTGACCCTAAGCAGGTCACTTAACCCTGTTTGCTTCAGTTTCCTCATCTGTAAAATGAGCTGGAGAAGGAAATGGCAAACCACTCTAGTATCTTTGCCAAGAAAACCCCAAATGGGGTCTTGAAGAGTCAAACATGGCTGAGAATGAATGTATGTAGAGAGAGGAGAAGATTGATGACTTCTGTTGGATTTTTGTCATAAATCAGAGATGCTGGCAGGGGCCTTAGGAATCACCTAGTGCTCTTGGCATTATCCCAGACTCGTGCTCTCCCTTACTCCAACATTCATATCCAATCAATAATCACATCTTGCTGTTTCTATCTTCATAATATCTTTTCCACCCAACCTCTTCTCTGTACTCATACTGGCTCTACCTTGGTTCCCACTATGATCACCTGTCCTAATTGGTCTTCCTGTCCAGGTCTCTTAGCACTCTATCCGTCCTACATACTACTGCCAAAGTCATTTTCTTAAGGTGCAGATCTGACTGTGGGACTCTCCTATTCAAACAACTTCAGTAGCTTTCTATTGCCCTGAGCATAAACGATAAACTCCTCTGTTTAGCTTTGAGAGCCTTATCCAATCTATCTTTCTAGACTCATTGAACATTACTTCCTTTCCCTCACTCTACCATCCAATCAAACTGGCTTTCTCCCTGTTTCTTATTCACAACACTCCATCCCTGGTCACTTGGCTTCTCCCATGACTGGAATGAACTCTCTCCCTAATACCTCCCCACCCCCCCTAACCCTACCACCCATTCTTTCTTCATGAAGCCTTTCCTGATCCTCTCAATTGCTAAGGGAGTGCCCTACTCCCAAACAAACTTGTATTTAATAACTCTATACTTCTGTTTTTTTCAAATTAAAAATAATATTTTTATTCTAAGTTTCAATTTCCAAGTTCTATTCTTCCTTATCTCCCTTCCCTCCCCCCTCCCCCAAGATGGTAAGCAATCAGATATAACTTTTACATGTGCTGTTATGTACAACATGTCCATATTAGTCATTTTGTATAAGAAGACTAGAATAGAAGAAAAAACATGAAAGAAAGAAAGTGAAAAATAGCATGCTTCAGTCTGTATTAATCAATATCAGTTCTTTCTTTGGAGGCAGAAAGTGTGTTTCATCATTAGTCCTTTGGTATTGTCTTGGGCCATTGTATTGCTGAGAATAGCCAAGTCATTTACAACTCTTCATTGGCCATTATTGATGTTACTTTGTACATTTTCCTGGTTTTGATCACTTCACTATGCATCAGTTCTTGTAAGTCTTTTTAGATTTTCTGAAATCATCCTGCTTGTCATTTTTTTAAATTTTATTTTATTTTTAAGCAATTGGGGTTAAGTAACTTGCTCAAGGTTACACGGCTAGTCATGATTTATGTGTGGGTGCTCATTTTCTGAGGCCGGATTCGATCTTGGGTCATCCCAACTCTGAGGCCGTTGCTCTTACTCACTGTGCCACCTAGCTGCTCCCTGCTTGTCATTTCTTACAGCACAATAATATTCCATTATAATCATATACCATAGCTTGTTTATCCATTCCCCAGCTGATGACCATCCCTTTGATTTCCAATTATTAGAACTCTATACTTTTGCTTGTATATATTTTCTATGGATTTGTAGTCTTCTTATTAGAATGTAAACTCATTGAAGGAAGATTATTTCATTCTTTGTGCTGGTATCCCTAGTGTCTCATGGTGCCTGACACATAGGAAATTGATAAATACTTTCTTGGTTAATTTTGTACAACCACTAACTGTATAAGGAAAGGAACCTTAGACTCATAGAGATTAAATGACATGTCCAGGGTCACACAGTTATTTGCAATGCTGGGACTAGAAGCCAGGGTTTTTGACTCATAAATCCAGTTCTGGGCAGCTGGATGGTGCAGTAGATAGAGTGCCAGGCCTTGAGTTAGGAAGATTCCTCTTCGTGAGGTCAAATCCAGCCTCAGATACTAGCTATGTGACCCTAGGTAAGTCGCTTAACCCTGTTTGTCTCAGTTTCTTCATCTGTCCAATAAGCTGGAGAAAGAAATGGCAAACCACTTCAGCATCTATGCCAAGAAAAACCCAAATGGGTTCATAAAGATTTGGACATGATTGAACGATGAGTCCTGTGTATTTAAAAAAAGCAACCAAAAACTATTTTACTGAGTAGTAAAAACTTCTATTTAAAGAGCACTATTTAGAAATTGTTGCAATATATAGTTTTTTTATTTTGTAATAGGTATATAAAATAGCCTATATCTGTATGATGCTTTAGAGTTTATAAAATATTTTCATTTATACACGTTTTAACTCATAACACTCATATGAGTATGTCTTACACATAATTTGTTTATCAATACAAGTAACTCGTATTTTACTTTTGGATTTGTGGTGTGCACACTCTCTAGGAGTCCTAAAGAGAAACTCTTCCACAGGTATCTTAAAAAAAAGAACTCAAATAGAATGCTTCTATAGCCTGGACATGGTTGGATGCCTGAGTATGGGGCTTAAGGCACTGCAACTTCCCCCCTTTCTTCAAAAGCCTCTGGCTAGCTGCCCACAGTAGAGCCTAAGCCCAAGCTGCCAGCTTGGCTCCTTGCCAGCGAAGAGGGAGGGAGCAGAATGGAAAGCCTCAGGTACAGGGAATTGGCTCAGTTCAAAGCAGCTCAGAGAGGGGTGGATGAAGGGCAACAGACCCAAAGGAAGGGCTCACAGACCTTACTCTCTGTGTACATGAGTGTTTGTGTGTCCTCCCACCCAACTTCCAGCACTTTCTAGCTGTGTGACAATGGGCACATTTTAGAATCAGTTTTCTCATCTGTAAAATGGGATAGTGTAAGCCCCTACCTCACAGGGTTATCTTGAAGCTCAAATGCAATCATAAAGGCAAAATACTTTCCAAACCTTAAAGTGATCTGTAAATGTCAGCTGTTATTCAGAGGTTGAGAAGAGAGTAGGCATGGGGGAGGACTGTAGTAAACTAAAAAGGCAAGGTAAAGAATATGACCAGGCTTCATTTACTTGAAAAGAAGAGACAGATCAGAGATCAAAAGAAGCCCTCTGGAAGGAAATAACAGAGGTCAGGGGAGGAAGGAAGAGAGACCACTGAGATGTCTGCATGAAGGCAGGCTATGAAAAGGTCCCAGACAGAAATTTTCTCTCTGATAATATCTTGTATAGTGAAAGAAATAGTTTGTTTTCCAGTGCAGCAAGGATGAACAGGGTGGTACTTAGGGAGGGAACCTATGATTTCTTTGGTACAGGGAACTCCCAGGTAAGGAAACTCCTGCCCACATAAAGCAATAAATAGAGCACTCACTGGATCTGGAGTCAGGAAGACATGAGTTCAAATAGGACTTCAGACTCATACTAGCTGTGTGATCCTGGGCAAGTCACTTAGCCTCAGTTGATCTCAGTCTCCTCATCTATGAAATGGGTATAATAATATCACATACTTCCCAGTGTTGTGAGGATTGAATGAAATAGTGTTTAGTTCAGGGGTTAGGAACTTACGAACTCAAGGCCATGTGTGGATTGGTGCAGCCCCCTTGGACTCACTTGAGGACCTAGAGGGCCATGTGTGGCCTTGAGGCCACAGGTTCTCAACCCCTGGTTTAATTTGTTCCCTTGTTTCTTACAAATTCAGTTTGGCATTTTCTCTGCAATTTAGAGTCATAAAGAGTTGCCAGAATACTGAGAGGGACTTGTCCAGGGTCACATAGCCAGCATGTGTCAAAGTTAATATGTGAACCCAGATCTTGGTTTTGAGGCCAACTTTCTTCATACTACACCACACTACTTCTAGAACAGGGTGGTATGTGGGAAAACGGCTACAGTTTGAATGTAAAATTGTTTGTATCTCTAGACTCTAGGCTTACATTAGATTTTAGACTTGGATCCCCTCTGCTAGGCCACTCAAATTTGAATTCCCTTTTGTGAGACAGGAACCAGGAAGAAATCTTTCACCTTGGTTACAACTGTGGTGGGATTTTTGGGGTGGGAGGAGAAGGGTGAAAATAAGATACTTTCATAACCAAGAGATAAGCTTACCAAGTAGGGGAGGGATAAGGGTTACCCAAGAAATCACAAAAGAGGGCTGTGTGTGTGTGTGTGTGTGTGTGTGTGTGTGTGTGTGTGTGTGTAGAGTGGGTGGGCATCTACAAGAGGGAAATTTTGGGAAGTTGCTAAGAAAATATCATTAGCCAACAGGCTGCTTTCCACCCATCATCCTGCCAGCCAAGTCTCTCTTATAATTAGGTACATTTGGATAGAAACCAGCCAATTGATTCCATTTGTCTATCCCTCTGCTCTTATATTCCACTTCCCATCCCCCTCATCCTCATTCTTTTCTAGCTAGTTTCTTTTGTGTGTAGGAGGCCTAGTTAAAGGGTTTTTGACATAAAATAGGAAATAAGTAAGAAATCAGAAGGATTTCTTACTGCTAAGACATGGTGCCAATCAGAAGTAAGCAGCAGATCTATTGTCGAAGTGTTCAGATCTGGGTTAGCCCCTGGCTGCCTTTGTGACTTTGGATTTCCCTTCTCTCTGGGTCTTCAGCTCCCTTCATCTCTAAAATGAAGGGGTAGACTAGAAGACTTCCAAAGTCCCTTCTAGTTCAAACTCTGTGAGTCTAAGTTCCTATGAAATCAGCTTTGGTATCCATTCATGGGAACCTCTTCTTTTTCCCTACCCTTCCACTGAGAGACAGTCCATTAAATGCTTTCCTATTTTTCATATCTTCATCTCCAAAAACATCCAGACAGTAAACTTCCTCTTAGGATAAAGGGCATGTTACCTAGGAAAATGGTGGAATAAAAGCTCTGAGCTCTTTTTTTTCTGGCCATTGACTTTTTTTTCATTTCTGAGTTAGAAAATCTCTCTGGATACATGTTCCTTGCTCTTTAAAATGGGGACCACCATCCCAGTCTACTTCACAGTGGTTAGAAATCTCTGAATTACAAGTAGGCCCCTGGCCCAGAGGCATGACATAAACAAAGCTCCCTAGAGTTTGCTATGGCACTTCAGAATGCCAGAGTAAGATGCATCAACCCTCTACTCCAGTGTCTTTAGGCTCTCTGCTACTTCTCAAGGTAGAATACACTTTTTTATTAGCAGTTGACTTGGGTTTGAGTTTGCCTTTGATCTTTCAGCAGCTCTTGGCCTTGCTCAGATCACAGACTTTCCTTAACCATTTAAAAAGACTTATGTGTGTGTGTTCTGACACCTGACTTGCCTTCCTCCTCTTTCTCTGAGTGCTTTTAGATAGTCTCACTGGAGATCTGTCATTCTGACCCTTGAGGTCAATGCTTTTATGTGCTCCAGGGCTCTGTCAAGGAAAACTTCTTTGCTTCTACATCTCTAGCTCATTTAATTGAGACCAACATGCTTATAGATGGTATATTGTGTGCTCTCTTTCTCACACATCTTCTTTCTTTCTTTTCCTTCCTTCCTTCCTTCCTTCCTTCCTTCCTTCCTTCCTTCCTTCCTTCCTTCATTCCTCCCTTCCTTCCTTCCTATTTGTCTTTCCTTCTTCCTTCCTCCTTCTCTCCCTCCCTCCCTTCCTTTCTCTCTTTCTTTCTTTCTTTCTTTCTTTCTTTCTTTCTTTCTTTCTTTCTTTCTTTCTCTTTCTTTCTTTCTTTCTTTCTTTCTTTCTTTCTTTCTTTCTTTCTTTCTTTCTCTCTCTCTCTCTCTCTCTCTCTCTCTCTCTCTCTTTCTTTCTTTCTTTCTTTCTTTCTTCGTAGGTGACACCCCATAAGAAGATTCCTCTTCCATGGGTAATCATCAGGTGTAATCATCAGCTGTCCAGATTAAGTGGTTTGCTCACCATCAGTATATACCGGAGGTGGTAATTGAATCAAAATTGTTGTTTTTTTACTCTAAAGCAAACCCTATCCACTACAAAGCATCTAGGGAATGTAGACAGAGTGCCAGTTCTGGAATCAGGATGACTTCAGATATTTACTAGTTGTGTGACGCTGGGCAAGTCACCTAACCCTAGTTGCTTCATTTCCCTTATATGTAAAATGAGCTGGAGAAAGGAATGGCAAATTACTCCAGTACCTTTGCCAAGAAAATAGGGTCATGAGGAATCAGACACAAGTGAAAAACAGCTGAACCACAAGATGCATGCTATAATGCAACCAAATTAGCATTATAGTGTTTCTTCTACTAGGAACTCTATCTCTGGTCTCCTTGCCTTTGCACCAGCTATTCCTGATGTCTGGGAAGCCCTTCAACCTCACCTTCACCTCTTAGAATCCCTAGTTTTCTTCAAGCCTCAGCTTAAATGCTAACGTGTTTCTGAAACGTTTTCCTGCTTCCCCTAGATGCTAATGTTCCAAATCATCATTGTAAGGGTTGGGGTCAAAACTACCCACTTCAGTTTAGTCTTTATATTTTATTTATTTGTTTGTTTATTTGTTTTTGCTTTTTTAGAGCGGGGGGGAAGGTAGGGCAATTGGGGTTGACTTCCCCAAGGTCACACATCTAGTTTTGTGTTAAGTGTCTGAGGTCATATTTAAACTCAGGTCCTCCTGACTCCAGGGCTGGTGCTCTATTCATTGTGCCACCTAGCCGCCCCTAGTCTTTATATTTTAACTAGGTGAGAGTATGTCTTAATCAATAACTGAATGACCTTAAATTCGTTAAAAGGATTTCAAACCGGAGTGCTGCAAGAATCCACAAATTAGAGTAATTACACAAGAATCATGTTTGGATAGCTTGAGGAAGTTTGGCTATGCCTCAGGGACCATCTTTAAATTATCAAGCGAACTAAGAAAGGGTGGGTTTCCAGAAATTGAAGCAAGTGTGGATTTAGTCATAAAACATATGTGTACTAAATATGGTATCTCACCCTATAGAAGAGTTGGGGGGAAGGGGATGAGAGGGGGGATGATGGAAGAGAAAGCAGGCTGCGGGGGAGGGAAGTTGGAAGCACCCACTTTTGAAAAGGGACAGGATCAAAGTAGAGAATAGAACAAGTGGGAGGTGGGATAGGAGGGAGGGAAATACAGTCAGTCTTTTGCAATATATCTACTATGGAAAAGTTTTGCATAGCTACACATGTACAACCTATATTGAATTGCTTATCTTCCCAGTAAGGGTGGGTAACAAGGGAGGAAGGGAATGAATCTGGAATTCAAAATTTTAAAATCAAATGTTTAAAAAAAATATATATATATATATGTATGCTATTATCAATATTATCTTACATGTAAATGGGAAATAAGATATACAGGCACTGGGGCATAGAGATCCACTGTGCCCTACTGGAAAGTTGGAGGGGGTATGGGAGAAGATATGGGAGAGAGCAGATTGGAGGAGGGGATATCCAGTGGGATTGCTATTTTGGGGGTGGTGGATAGGGGAAAAATGGGGAGAAAATTTGTAATTCAAAAATCTTGTGGAAATGAATGATGTAAACTAGAAGTTAATAAAGCATCTGATAAAAATTTTCAGAACAAATAAAAAAACAATAACAAAAATAAAACGTGTGTATATGTATGTATATATGTATATATGCACACATATGTATATGCATTTATATAAGGATATATCCTTACAAATTATCTGAGCTAACCATCATGATTTTCAGTTCTCAAGACTATTTAATACTCTTGAAACTTTTTTTTTTTTGCTTTTTGGAGGGCAGTTGGGGTTAAGTGACTTGCCCAAAGTCACACAGCTAGTAATTGTGTCAAGTGTCTGAGGCTAGATTTGAACTCAGGTCCTCCTGACTCTAGGGACAGTGCTCTATTCACTGTGCCACCTAGCCACCCCAAAACTGTTTCTTTACACTCATATTTCTCTAGTTTTTCATAAGTAAAATATCTTTTTCCACCTCTTAATAACATGAAACTGTTTCCACACAAGTAAGGCTTCACTCCACCTTGTTGATAAAGGGATTCAGGTCCTAACACAGATCATTTTCTTTCCAAAATTGTCCAGATCCCATCTGAAAATTATGTTTCATCATACTCAATATTAGAAGTGCATATTAAAAGCAAAGTTCTTTTTCTAATCATATGAGGCATCACCAATTTATTCACAAGAGCAGTCATAGCTCATATCATTTGACAACAATATTGGCATACTCCTGAGAAGGAGCCACTTGGGAGGAAAGGAGAAGTCTTGACGTGGGTCTTGGTCCCTTTATCTCTTTCACAAGAGGAAGGCATCTTCAAATGATCTGAACAGTTTAGATTTCCTATCTTCTTATTGGTGTCCTAGTAGCGTCCCCAGATCAGTTCATTGCAGTGTCTACCCTGGGAGCCAGGGATGGATGGACATAAATTCACCATGCTTAGGGGGGACTGCTGAAGGCCCTCACAAATGAGAGAAAAGCATCCTTTGTGCCATGATGTGTTTTCTAAGTTTGAGCCCACTTTCCCCTAGACTTTGTATGAACTGAGGGTATCTTTTGAATGAATTGTTTTTATTGTCCCACCTTAGTAAGTATATATTTTTTAAAACTACTTAAAAACTGTATGACTGAAAGATTCTAATCTTGAGGAAAACATACCAGTTTGAACCAATGTTATTAAAGAATTATCCTTGACCTCTTAGGGATACCCCTAGAAAGCTGAGGGGGATGTGTATAAGCTCTGGGGAACCAACTTGTGAGTGGGAGTGGCAGTTGATTTAATGATCCTTAGAGAGTATTTGGACTATATCTTGTATCGATTCATTGGTATTTTTATATGGCTATATAAAGTATACCCCTTCTTTAAGATAATCTGAACAGTTAAGTGATGAAAGAGACAGAAAAAGCATTTTTGTGTAAATGAAGGTATTTATATTGGTTGTGAAATTATATAAGCTATTGTGGCCATTATGGATGAAATGGTAATTTTTCATATGATAAGAAAAAAAATTTTTTAAAATATATACTGCTAATGTTGAGTATGAAGAAATACAACTTTCAGATGGAATTTGGACAATTTCAGAGAGAAAATGATCTGTACTATAGATGTGAAAATCTGAATCTTTTGTCAACAAGGTGAAGTGAAGTCTTATTTGTGTGGGAACAGTTTTGTGTTATAAAGAAGTAGAAAAAGCTATTTCATTTATGAAAAACTAGAGAAATGTGAGTGTAAAGAAACACATCTAACAGACTATGTGAAGACTTGAGAGTTGAAAATCATGGTGATTGAAAATCAGACAATTTGCACAGACATGTTTTATGAATGAGAGGGTAAAACTAAAAAATAAGAAATCATATCTATCTGAATATTGAATTGTATTTAAGAGAGACTGTCAATCTAATAGGGAGAATTTGGGGAACTGTAGCTTGAGATACTAATTAGTTGTATGGCTTTGGGTAAGTTATTTTACCTCTGTCTGCCCAAGTTTCTTCAACTGTGAAAAGGGGATCATAATATTATCACCTTCTTCCCAAGGTTTTGGTGAAGACCAAATGATACATTTGAAGAGAGCTTAGTACAATGGCTGGCACATTGTAGTGTCAAGATATTGTTATATCATTACCTTGTTTTCCAGAGCTAAGGCCCAGCAAGCAAACTGTGCCCTGAACTTGGCATAACAACAATCCTTTGCACTTGTCCTCTGTATGATCTCAGTCACAGCAAAATCCCAGAATTGTTTCATATGACTCTTGTGTTGCTTTGATCAGCACCAGCTGTTCTCTGACATTGGACAAGCACCTGCTTTATCCATGTGCTGGTCATGAAGCCCTGCTATGAAGCAAAATTGTCTCACTGTTGCTGTTACCCCTCACTGTCAGGGTTGTAGCTCACAGTGTAGTCACTGATCTGCTTACACTAAAGTGTGTTGCCCCACTGAGAGGAAGGCACAGCATATGTGTCTAGTTTGCCTCCTTGCTTGCAAGCTGTTTCCCTCACTTTGAAATTAAACTTCTGTTTGATTCCTGACTCTCCTGTCTCTAGCCTGCTCTGTTCATCTCTGGCCATCCATAGGCCAGTTTGGTTCAGTTGATATTAAGTACTTAAAAAAATATCCCTTTTCTTCCCCTCCACTTTCCTGTGTTAGCTTTGGTGGTTAGAAGCAATCAACCGATAGAAATTTTCATCTGAATTGATTCTTCATTGGTTGGAAAAAAGAATTAACTTCACTGGTTCATAATTCCAGTGATAGCTGTTGCCCTGAAGCATCATTTAGAGAAGCAAAGTGAACCTTTTCATAAAGGTGTGTTGTTCTCTACTGCCACCTCTGGCTTGATAAGGAAGAGCAGATATGGCTTTTCAGTTCCATTCTGAATGGACGGAGTAGTATCTGGGTCAGTGACTATATGGCTGGCCTGGTCTTAATCACTCAGAAATAGTTTGGTTGAGTTTTTACAGGTTCTTTTGTTGTTGTTCTTTTTTAAATTTTTTTGTTTGTTTGTTTGTTTTGTTTTTGGCTTAAAGAGACTGCTCTTCACATTAAGAGTTAGCACCCTTTTAAGGGTGACAGATAACTGAAGAAGTAAGTGAAAGTTATATTAGAATAGAAAAGAGAGCCCTCCGTTCCGCCCCCTAAGAGAGGAAGTGACGTATTGCTGACTTCCCTCCTCTTTCTTTTCTCTTTTGCGGCGGCCTGCAACAAGCCTTCCCGACTAAGGAAGACGCGGAAGCTTCGCGGGCGCGTCAGCCACGGCCACGGGCGCATCTGCAAGCACCGGAAGCATCCCGGAGGCCGCGGGAATGCAGGAGGGCTGCACCATCACCGGATCAACTTCGACAAATATCATCCAGGTTATTTTGGTAAAGTGGGTAGGAGGCATGACCACTTGAAGAAAAACCAAAGCTACTGCCCAACTGTCAACCTTGATAAGCTATGGACACTGGTCAGTGAGCAGACCAGGATTAATGCTGCCAAAAACAAGGAGGGCCTTGCCCCTATCATTGATGTTGTACGGTCGGGCTACTACAAAGTCCTAGGAAAAGGGAAACTCCCCAAACAGCCAGTCATCGTGAAGGCAAAGTTCTTAAGCAGACGAGCAGAGGAAAAAATCAAGGGTGTTGGTGGAGCCTGTGTCCTTGTGGCATAAAAATCCAATGTTATCAGATAAAACAGATGACTTTATTATTAAACATCCTGGGTTTTGCCACAAAAAAGAAAAAAAAAGAGAAGAGGATTTTCCCAGAGGAAGAGTAGTGAGGATCAATGGCCAAGTCATGAGCAGAGAGGCAGTTTATAGAGATGTCTGTGAATGAACCAATAACATCAATGTCCGAGGTTCAGAGTTGCAGGTTATCCTAAGCAAATGAGTTTTCCTTCCTTATGTGATTGCCTTAAAAGTTACTGTAAATATGTGCTGTAGCAGCAAGCACCCCAACATCCCCAGGGTGGCTGCCAACATAGGTTGTTAGATCTGCTTTTCAAAAGGAAAGCAATTCAAAATCGGCTAACAAGCTTACTTTAATCAAACATATATCATTTACCTAGTTCAGGGGGAAAAGGTCAGCACCCCGAACTTCAGAGTATATAGACAGATCAAACAGACAGGCTTCCAAACTGTCCAATCATTATCAATACCAAAATCATAGTTACCAGAGAGGGAAGCATCAACATCTGGGTTTTCAAAGCCCAGGGGGAGGGCTCTCAACAGCTGCCCAGAGTCTCATCTGGTCAAATCACCCATCGCTTCTCAAAGTGAG
Organism: Gymnobelideus leadbeateri; assembly: GCA_011680675.1. Taxonomy (NCBI): domain Eukaryota; kingdom Metazoa; phylum Chordata; class Mammalia; order Diprotodontia; family Petauridae; genus Gymnobelideus; species Gymnobelideus leadbeateri. Next base: position 42,051 of record WOXC01001250.1, read on the forward strand.
CCCCAAAGCAAAGCCTCCCATCAGGGTTTATATAGCTTTCTCCTGGTTCAGAGAAAGTAACAACCTTCTTGACCCCACTGCCCAATCACAAAGTATCATGGTATGGGCTTTCCTGAAAAACAAGCCTCCCACCACAGGCTCCAGGTGCACTTAACATAGGGGCAGGGAAGATCTTTAAATGTGCATTTCCATTACATGTGCTCCCTCTTCACTGTAGTTACTGAGAACATTATTGGGAGAGGGTGATCCAGTCTTAATATGTACATGTTGATATGTTTTATTATTTAAGTGTTCACTTGAATATATTACTCTCTAGAATATTATTTTTTGTTTTATTACTAAGTAAATGGTTATTTTTTTTCTTTTTGGAGGGCAATTGGGGTTAAGTAACTTGCCCAAGGTCACATGGCTAGGTTTTTGTTTGTGTGTGCGTTAAGTGTCTGAGGTGGGATCCAAACTCAGGTCCTTCTGACTGCAGGGTCAATGCTCTACTCACTGCACCACCTAGCCGCTCCGAAATGGTTATGTTTAAGATCCCAAAATATCAATATTGTGAATGACTGGTTATGTAAATATCAGCCATCATGTGGATGTTTGCCTTCTGAGTGGTTTGTCATATAGATAGGAGTCACCTTGGGTGGGGGCTCAAAGCTTGAAGTAGTAAGTAGGGGAAGTATATTTCCCCTCAAAAGATTTACACTGAGAGACACTGAAAGATTTTCAGTGTAACAAGGGTGGGGGGTGGGGCGCGGGGATTTCTGTCTGAAAAAAGGTTGGAAATAAGTGGGCTATTATTGACCTGCCTAGGTAAGAGGTGTGGAGTCTCTACTTAGTGTAGGCTTGTACTATCTTCAAATTTTCTTTAGATTCCACTTATAGACCATTTGTTGTTTAGCTCTTTTTAAGTCTTGTCTAATAACTTCATGACCCCATTTGGGGTTTTCTTGGCAAAGATACTGGAGGGTTTGCCATTTCCTTCTCCAGCTCATTTTAAAGATGAGGAAACCGAGGCAAACAGGATTAAGTAACTTGCCCAGGGTCACACAGCTAGAAAGTATTTGAGGCCAGATTTGAACTCAGGAAGATGAGTCTTCTTGGCTTCAGGCCTGGTATTCTTATCCACTGTGCCACTTAACACTTTACTAAACACTCTATAAACATGATCTCACTTGATCCTCATAAGAACCTTGAGAGGTAGGTGCTATTTTTATTCCCATTTTACATCTGGGGAAACTGAGTCAGAAAGAAGTTAAATGACTTGCCCAAGGCCACACAGCTAGGAAGTATCAGAGGCAAAATCTGAACTCAAGATTTTCTAACTCCAGGCTCAGTGTTCCATCTACTGCTTCACATAACTTCTGACATGCTTGTTAATTGAATTTGTTTCTCTCTTTTGAAAATTATCTGTTCACATACTTGGTCATTATTCATTGTGTCTTGACTTGCCCATTTTATAGATTAAGACACTGAAGGTCAGTCAAGTGTAATGATTTGCTCTGGGTCACAAAATTGTGTTAGATCTGGCACTTGAAGTCAGCTCTTCTAATCTTGCCTGTTTCATGATGCTTTTTCTGTCAGTCACAGTCTGTAAAGAAAATATACAGGATATCTCTATGAGTTTGGGGAGATATTGGGAAGGAATGAGGAGGAAATAGCATAACTTTTTCTTTCATTTAATGTACTTTCAAAAAAAACAAGCTTAGAAAGGAAAGAAACATCATCTAAATAAAATTGGCAGATACAAGCTAAGTCAGAAGGTGAAGCAAACACCAGGGAGGAGAAAGAAATAATACACATGGACCTAAATAAAAAAATGTAGCTAGGAAATAAGAGATTTACTTTGGAAAAAAACCAAGTACTACATCTGGGGGAAAATAATTTGGAACACACAACCGTCTAAGGGTGGGAGAAACCTGGAAAGCGGCAATGCTGAAAAAGACAGTGAGGACTAACTGAAAATGGAATGGGGAAATTCTGTACTTGAGGCAGCCTACAAAATGGTAGCAACTTGTTAGGCTAAAGGGGATTGCCTTCTGTTTAAGAAATGGAAAGAATGGGGAGGGAGAGGGGAATCCGAAGCCTCTTTTGGGTAATGAAGATCGAGAAGATGCCAATATATTAGATGGGTCAAACAACCATAATCATGTAAGATGTTGTTCATTCAATCGTACCTGGCTCTTCATGACCCTATTTGGGGTTTTCTTGGAAAAAAACATCAGGGTGATCTGCCATTTCCTCATCCAGCATGTTTTACAGATGAGGAAACTGTGGCAAATAGAATTAAGTGACTTGCTCGGGGTCACACAGTTAGTAGGTATCTGAGACCAGATTCAAACTCAGATCCATCTGATTCCAGGCCTGGAGTTCCATCCACTATGTTACCTAGCTGCCCCTAAATAACTAATACAAAATAATAAATGAGAGTATCAGAGACATACAAGTGTTTTGTGGAGTCCAAATGGTGCTAGTGGGAGAGATGGAGTGGAGGTCATTATTGACGGGGAGTATCAAGAAAGGCTTCCAAGAAAAGCATTTGAGTTCGAATTTAAAAGTGTATTCAAGAGTTCAACAATTGCAATGGTATAGGTAAGGGCAGGGTTGGGGAACCTGTGGCTTCAAGGTCACATGTGGCCCTCTAGGTCCTCAAGTGTGGCCCTTTGACTGAATACAAACTTCACAGAACAAATCTTAATAAAAAGATTTGTTTTGTAAAACTTGGACTCAGTCAAAAGGCCACACCTGAGAACTAGAAAGTCACATGTGGCCTCAAGGCCCTGGATTAGGGCATTTCAGGCATAAGGAGCAGTGTGGGCAAAGAAACAGAGGCAGAAAATACTGCTTACAGGAGATGTCAAGCAATTTAATTTGGATGGAGGGAAGAGTGTGTTGAGAGAATCACTGTAAAATAAGACTAGAAAATAAGGTTCTGCCAGACTGTACAGGACCTTGAATGGCAGTTTAAAGACTTTGATCTTCATTCAACAGATAGTAGGGGAGCTACTGAAGGGTTCAGAATGCATAATGTTCTAGATACATATAATGACAGACCAAATAGATGGATAAGAACTAGCTTGGAAGGGAAGATGATAAACTTAGAAAATCTGTAAGGGAGTTATTGGAATAGTGCAGGTTAGTCTAGGGTGGTGTCAGTGGGAATAGAAAAGGTTATAGCACCACAGATCTAGAGTCGGAAGTGACACTCTTGAAAGAAATAACAAAGTCAGTGTTGTGTTTTTAGGAAAAGATAGTGACCTTGCTTTTGAACAGATTGAGGTTGAATGTCTAGGTGGAGATGTCTTGTAGGAGATTGAAGGAGTGGTAATAGTTGTAGATATTGCTTAAGGATCATCTGCAGAAAGGGTATAGATGGAGCTCGAGGAATAAGCAAGATTGTTAAGGGAGAGAAGGGAGAGAAAAGAAAAGATGGGATAAAATCATGAAGACCACTTACCATAAAGGGTCTGGAAGAGGACAAAAAGCCAGAGAACTAAGGGTTAGAGAGATAGGAGAGTTGGGAACATATGGTTTCTTTGAAGACAAGGAAGGAGAAAATTTCTAGAAAGGAAGTGATCTGCAATGCTAAATTCTGCAGAATGGTCAAGGAGGATGAAGACTGGAAAAAAGACTATTGAAATTTGGTGATTGAGAGGTGACACCAGAGAAAATAGTTTCAGTAGTACAATAGGAATAGAAACCAGCTTACAAAGGGTTAAAGAGAGTGGGTAATGAAGTAGAAGTAATGAATATAGATCATTTCTTTGTCACATACAAATGATAGTGAAGTATGATTTATAAATGTTGATCCAAGTCAGGATGGATCGCAATGGGGGAGGGACATAAACTAAGAAAAGGAATTCTCGGTTAGGCATCACGAACCGACTCAGTCTTTTGATTGTTTTTGTAATAGCTTGCCAAAGTTGGTATATTCAAACCAGATAAACCCAGAGAAGGTATGCTATAAGGAAAATATCCTGTGTTGGTATTATATGTATGTATTATGTGACATGTGTTTTTAGCTTTAATTTGGAAGGCATCATTCAGTGCACATTTGTCAGGACTTTGGCAGAGTTTCCTTGTATCAATCAATTGACAAGTATTTATTAAGTGCTTACTATATGCTAGAAACCATGCTAGGTACTAGAGAAACAAAGACAAAAACAAATTGGCCCCTGCCCTCGAGAAGCTTACATTCTATCACAGGGACTGAACCTTTTGAGTCTATTGCGGATTGTGATGTGATAAGGATAATCCAGGAAGCATAACATAGAGAGCAGGCCCCTGATTTATTTTAAAATTCTTATCTTATTTTCATTTATTTATATTAGTTTTCATCACATTGGTTTCAAAGTATATCCCTCTTTCATGTCCTACTTCCTGAAAAATCTCTTATAACAAAGAATAAAGGCGGAGGGAGCTGTTCAGCAAAACTACCCAATACACCAACCATGTCTGACATTGTATGTACTATTCCATACCTATGGTGGTATAATTGGCTTTGGTGTCAGGAAGACCTAAGTTTGAATTCTGCCTCAGACACTCAGTTGTGTGACCCTTGGCAAGTCCCTCAACCTGTCTCAACCCTCAGTGTTCTCGTCTATAAAATTTGGATGATAATAATTGTAATTTATTTCACGGGGTTGCTGTAAGATCAAAGAAGATAATATATGTAAATGCTTGGAAAGTTTAAAGTACTATATGAATGCTACTGATGATGATGTCAGCGATGAGGATGATGATGGTGATGATGATGATGATGATATTCCCTCTTGTGTAATGAAGGGAGGGAGGCGCATTTTCTTAGTTTTTCTCTTGGGTTAATTTGGTCATTTAAGTTACATAGCCTTCAGGTTCCTTTTGTTTTTTGTTTGCTTGCTTGTTTGTCTTTTGTTTACATTGCTGTAGTTGTATACATTTTTTTTTCTGATTCTGCTGACATTTTTTTGTATCAATTCATATGCCTTCTCCTGAGTTTCTGAATTCTTCTGATTTGTCATTTCTTATGGCATTGTAATATTCCAATACATCTTTCTTCCATAATTTGCTTAGCCATTCCTCAACTGATGCACCACATTATTTATTTAAGTATTAATGTCAGGAAGGCTGTCTGGATATGAAGATCTATCTATAATTAATGATTACTTAATTAAGTAGTCTCCCTGGTTGATCAATAAAACTTTATTAAGTGCCTACTATGTACCAGGCACTCTGCCAAGTATTAGGGATACAAAAAGAGGCAAAAGACAGTCCCCCACCCTCAAGGAGCTTACAATCTACTGGAGGAGGCAACATGCAAACAAATATATATAAATGATTAACAGAGGAAAGCCACTAGAGTTAAGAGGGGCTGGGGAAAACTTCCTGTAGAAGGTGGGATTTTAGTTTGAACTTAAAGGGAACCAGGGAGGTAAGCACTCAGAGTGGAGGAGTATGGGAGACAGCCAAAGAGAATGCCCAGAGTGGAGAGATGGAGTGTCTTGTTTGTGGAACCCTGACTTTCTATCTAATGGGAGAGTAAAGTATTTACTGTGGTGGGACATTGCTTCCTAAAAATCTATTCCACTTTGCACGGGACAGACTCATAATAAATACTGTTAATAAGTAAATCTTCAGGTGTCTGAGTTTCCTGCAGATATTTGCATTTTAAAGAAAACTTTCTGCTTTGCTTTTAGAGGATGTCTAAAGTCACCAGGAGATTAAGATTTTCTAGAAATCCTCTGTCATTAAAAATGAAGATAAAACACTCCTCTTCCCTGTGAAACTGAAGCAATAGTTATTCTCTGCCTTTTTTAGAATTGATTTTGGTTAGAGGAATGAGCTCTGGGGGAGAAGGACTGAGTCTGTTGAACTTGTTCTGTATAATACTTAGCTTAGTACATTTTCCAGGTGGTACCTAATTAGTATTGTTTGATGTTGAACCAGGAAGATAGGTCCTTTCCCTCAATTTCTTTAGCCTTTGTCCAATCATCTGTCAGTTTAAAGTCTTCATCTTTTTATAGACACCTTGTCTTGATTTCAGCTTTCAACGTGCCCATTTCCCATCCCAGGCTCACTGCCAAGAGCTTCTTTGTTTCTTCCCTGGCCTTCAGTCAAGTCTTCAATTCGCTGCAAGAACTTCTTTCCTTCTGTCCTCCCATCTTTCATTTTCTTCCTTCTGTTTTGTCAGCTTTCCTGCATTATCCCTTTGGCTTTACTCTTTGCTCTTCCTGCCAGCCCATCTTTATTATTTTTTCCCTCTTTTCCCATTTCCTACATCCCTTATTTTCTACATCACCATATTTTTTGTGTTAGTAAATTCTTAATAAAAGGGAAGATGGACATTAGGGTTACCAAAAAAATTAAAATCATGTTAATAGCTAAATCAGACAGTTTGGTCTGGGTCAGCAGGCTAATTTCTCTTCAAAGACTGACTCAAATCTTACCTTCTCAGTGATACCTTCTTTTCCCATCTGAAATCCTAAATGGTCTCATTGTTCTACATTTTTGTGACACAGGATATTTATGGTCACATTTGCACTTATTGCAGGATTTTTTTTGTTTGGTTAGCTTTTTTTTGGTCTTTTTGGAGGGGGAAGGCAAGGCAATTGGGATTAAGTGACTTGCCCAAAGTCACACAGCTAGTAAGTGTTGTGTCTGAGTCTGAATTTGAACTCAGGTCCTCTTGACTCCAGGGCACTGTGCCCCCTAGCTGCCCCCCCTTTTTTTTTAGGGTGGTGGGGATATGAACCTGTGATTTTATCTACTTGGGAAACTCCCTCTATCAGTGCACATTGGCAACTGTTCTGCATCTTCTTAGTCTTAGAGGGTTACCTGGGGCACTGAGGGGTTAAGAGATCTGCCCAGAGTTCACAATCATTAGACTATGAGTTCTATTAGAAAGTGCCTCCTAGGGGCGGCTAGGTGGCGCAGTGCATAGAGCGCCGTCCCTGGAGTCAGAAGGACCTGAGTTCGGAGCCAGCCTCTGACACTTAATCCATACAAACAAAAACCTAGCCGTGTAACCTTGGGCAAGTTACTTAACCCCAATTGCTTTTTAAAAAAAAATGACAAATGAGGGATAAAAAGAAATGTGGAGATGCAAAATCGACAAATGTAGAACTAGAAGGACAAATATACACATAGACTACAGTGATATTAAAAATTAATCTAAGTGAATAGAGCGCCGGCCCTGGAATCAGAAGGACCTGAATTCGGAGCCGGCCTCCGACACTTAATCCGCACAAACAAAAACCTAGCCGTGTAACCTTGGGCAAGTTACTTAACCCCAATGGCCCTAAAGGGGCGGCTAGGTGGCGCAGTGAGTAAGAGCGCCGGCCTCGGAGTTGGGATGACCCGAGATCAGATCCGGCCTCAGAAAATGAGCACCCACGCATAAATAATGACTAGCTGTGTAACCTTGAGCAAGTTACTTAACCCCAATTGCTTAAAAAAAAAAAAAGAAAAGAAAAGAAAAAAAAAGAAAGTGACTCCTTGGGAGGAGGGTTTTTTTTTGGGGGGGGAGGCAGTGCTTTTTTTGTATTCCCCTGTGTTTAGCTTAGTGTATAGCAAATAGTAGTAGTTCTTATCAAAATATAAAATCATCTGTTGTTTAAAGCCTTTCATAACCTCACACCTCTCCCTACCCCCCACCTTTCCGGTCTTATATCTTACACTTTCCCTCTAAACATACTCTGCAATCCACTGACACTGACCCCTTTGCTTTTCCTTGAACAAGTCGCTGGCTATCTGCCATGCCTATAATTCTGTCTCCTGGTTTTCTTAAATCCCTTCTACAAAGCCTCCCTTCTACAGGAAACCTTTGCCAATCTCCCTTAATGCTAGTTTCTTCCCTCTGTTGATTATCTCCACTTTATTCTGTCTATAGCTTTTTCATACATAGGTTTTTACATGCTTTCTCTCCTATTAGACTGAGATCTGTCTTTAACTTTTATTTGCATCCACAGTGTTTAACACAATGTCTGAGACATATTAGATACTTCATGTATGTATGTTGACTGACATGACACAGCCAGTTTTTGTCAGGGAGGATTTGACCCTAGGTCTCTGAAGTTGGGAATCACTCCTGTTTATATCTTTGTGTACTCAGCACAGGATACAGTCAGGAAAACCTTATGATTGTTTGTGAGGGAAACACTGTAAATCAAAAAGTGATATATCAATACTACTTGCCACAATCACCTCTTGAAGCCCTTCCAGGTTTTTTACAGAACCACCTGGGTGAAGGCTGCTCCACTTCTCCCCCAAAACCCTTCATCTAGAAACTTAGAGGTAGGCCTCCTATTAATGAACTAAAACTTTGTTAATGAAAGCAATGGCAAAGAGCATTTAAGTGACTTAGAGCATGTACACTTACACACATTGTTTAGAAAGAAGAAAACTAGCATTTAAGTGCCTTTTGTGTGCCAGAAAAGGTACCATGCACTATCTCATTTGATCCTCATGTCAACCTTGAGACGTAGTTGCTAATATTATCCCCATTGAGGCAGCAGTTAAGTGACTTGCCCAAGATTACATAGCTAAGAAGTATCTGAGGCTAGATTTGAACACAAACCTTCCCAACTCCAGGCCCACTGCTCTATCCATTTTGCCATCTCAATGCCTCCAAATGACAAGGTCACAATATTACAGTAAGGTGAAAACAACGAATTTGGGAACTGGGGCCTTATTTTAGACATTCCAAAAGTCTCTGGGCTTTCAATAGAAGTTTATTGTTTGGAATTGCTGACATTATCATGAGGATTCATGCACTGGGTTGGGAGTCAGCCTAGAGTATTCTCTGGTCCCTACCAATTCTATTAGAATGTAAGCTCCTTGAAGGCAAGGAATTAATAGTCCCCAGTATTCAATATAATATACATAACAAACTTTCATAAAGGTGGGTCCATTGACTTTATGGACAATGTCCAATTGACATTATTCAAGAGCCTGTGATTCTTTGCTTTTGGTCAGGAGGACTGGACCATTGTTTAACTGTCAGGTTAGAAAGCAATAATGTGCAACAACCCTTTATCCCTGTCTCCCTGGAAGGTACATGTTGCCTTGAAGGGGATAAGACAAATGCCCAAAGATTTTTCATGGTAGTTCAACTATAGAGGTTTTTCTCCAGGGTCATATGGTATAATGTAATGGTTCTCAAACTTTTTGGTTACAGGACACCTTTACTTAAGTGTAAAATTATTATATTATGTAGAATTATCAAAGACTCCAAAGGACTTTTTTTTGTTTGTTTATGTGGGTTATACTATCAGTATTTACAATATTAAAAATTAAAATAAATTGGAAAAATATTAATTAATTAAAATAGCAATAAAATAGTAATTACATCCTAATATAAATAGTTTTGGTGAAAAATGTTTTCTAAAACAAAGAAAATGGATGAGAAGTAGTATTATTTTTATTATATTTTTTGCAAATCTCCTTAATGTTTTGTTTAATAGAAGACAGCTGGATTCTCATATCTGCTTCTGCATTCAATCTGTTGCAATATGTTGCTTTGGTTGAAGTCCATAAAGAAAATATAGCCTAACAGATATGTAGATGAAAAAGGGAAGAATAATTTAATTGGCAAATATATCTTAGTTTTATTATGAAAATAGTTTTGACCTCATGGACCACTTGAAAGAATTTCAAGGATGCCCAAGGATCTTCAGTTTGAGAACTGCTAGATTAGATAATTTCTTTGTTTCCTCCCAATTCCACTAGAATATAAACTCCTTGAGGGCAGGGACATAATAGTTGATAATACTTAACTATGGAACATATAAGCACTTAATGAATGCTTTATTGACTGTTTGAAAAGCCAACAATTCTACATTTTGGTGAGGAAAACTGGTTCACCTAAAGAAACCAGTCATGGTAGATTACCCAGGTGTCAGGTTAATTGTGGAGATAATCCTCTCCCTCAGTCTTCCTGGAAGGTACAAGTTATTTTATAGGTCATAAGACAAATACCAAATTAATTACCTTTCATAGCTGAACTGTTCTGTGCCTCAGTTTCCTTCTCTGTAAAACGAGGGGGTTGGATTCAATGGTCACTGCGCTTCCTTCTAGCTTTAAATCTATGATCCCATGATAACATGACCAAATGAATGATTTAATGTTAGTATTAATGTTAATAGTTAGCAAATTCCAACTACTTTTGCTTCCCTAGGTACAAAGCAAGGACCAAAGGAAGAGGAAAGGACACAGCCTACCAGCCATTCCCTTTTAGTTATTATTTACCCAGGTAAAGAATCCAATTTGAATCTTAATCGGAAGCAAGCCAGATGGCTTTGTTTTGTAGTTGACTATAAGAGGCCAATTTTTTTTCCTATAAAACTTGAGTTCAGAAATCTTGAGCATTGCTTTCAGGAAACTCTCAGCATTTGTTTCCCTAGTGGTGAATTCTCCCAACACAAATAGGAGAAGCTGCTTACAGCAAAGAAAGAACCTGGGGCCTGGAAGATGTGCCTTCCATCTGCTGAGTCGTTTTCTGCACATGGCTCAGATTTATTTTTTTTTTTTAACACTTGTCCAGTAACTGTGTGTAACAAGCCACGTGTGCCAAGAAACTGACAATCTGTAGACCCAAAGATGAAGAAAATGAATTTCCTAGTGAAAATTGTAAGACTAGGACAAAAATGAATTTTTTTATTCCTCTTCTATCTACTATTTGTTATAACAGGCAAGATAGAAAAACCCTGGATTTTCCAGCATTTCCAAATTAATTTCAGAAGTGAATCATAGTTCAGTGGACTATGAGGTAAATGACTCAACCTCCTCAAGGCAATATTTGCTGCCAAAAAACAGTCAAGTTTTTGGGGAAAACCAATAATTACCAAATCATCAACATCTTCCTCCCTTCTTGCCCCCTCCCCCTCCCCAAATCCCAGTTTCTCTTATAATCTTTAAAAGTCTGTAACTTATAGGATCCCAGATTTAGAGTCTAAGAAAACTTAGAGGTCATTCAGTCCATACCCTTCATTTAACAGCAATGAGAGGACTGAAGCCCAAGAGTAACTTAACCAAGGTTATACAGGTAGTAAGGAACCAAGTTGAAATTTGATTTCAGATCCTATGACTCTGAGTTCAGAATTCTTTCTGAAATGCAATCATTTTTAAAAAAAGTATAGGGGCTGCTAAGTGATGCAGTGAATAGAGCACCGGCCCTGGAGTTAGCAGGACCTGAGTTAGGAACTCCATTCTATTGCATGGGAGCATGCACTGCATCATAGGACCACAGATTTAGAGCTGGAAAAGATCTTAAAGGTTATCTAGACCAACTTTTCCATTTTATAGATGAGGGCAAATGGAAGCTAAGTAGCTTGCTAGATAGGGTGTCGGAATTGGGAAGATCTGAGTTAAAATCCTGCCTTAGATACACACTAGCTGTATGGCTGTGGGCAATTCACCTAACCTCTTTGTGCCTCAATTTCCTCATTTGTAAACGGGAATACTAATGAGACCTCACTTACAGAGTTGTTATGAGGATCATTGAGATAACACACATGAAGTGCCTTGTTTGTTGCTGTAGTTGCTTCAGTCATGTCCGACTCTCTGTGATTCCATTTGGGGTTTTCTTGCAAAAATACTGGGATGGTTTGTCATTTCCTTCTCCAGCTCATTTTACAGATGAGGAAACTGAAGCAAACTTGTCTGTCACTTGCCCAGGGTTACACAGCTAGTGAGTGTCTGAGGCTGGATTTGAACTCAGTGAGATGAGTCTTCCTGACTCTCGGCATTGTGCCTTGTAAAGGTTGTTGCAAGCCTTAAAATGCTGTGTAAATGCTAGCTATTGTTGTTTTTATCAAGTGATCTGCTGACTTCACTTAAGGAAATCCTTGCCCTGGCTTACATGTAACCTTAGAACTCACACAGAGAGCATCTAGTCCAGTAACATTCTTTAATATTTCCATTTTTTTCTGAGGTCTTTAGCTTCAAATGCATATTATTAAAAGGATATATTCAGTTTCCTCTATTGGAATCAGATATCTCAACAATTGTAAAGTACCTTTTTATTTTCAGCTTTAAAGCCAGACACGATGCAGTGTTTGTGGTGCCATATTTAAAACTACCACGGTCTGGGGCGGCTAGGTGGCACAGTGGATACAGTACCAGCCCTGGAGTCAGGAAGACCTCCAGGTCTTCAAATCTGGCCTCAGACACTTAACACAAAACTAGCTGTGTGACCTTGGGCAAGTCACTTAACCCCAATCGCCCCACCTTCCCCCCCCAAAATAAAAAAACAAAAACAAAAACCCTACCATGGTCTTCCATTATACCTTCCAGTTTTAACTCACAGAAACACTTTCACATGTGTTTTTAGGACTAAAAAAAACCCCAGACTAATAGCAAGGCTGAATGAGTGAAAATAGTTTACCTCTAATTGTCTGGCTAATATAACTGTACATCACTCTGACCTATTCTAGCTAATTGATACAGGGACCAAATGACAATTTCTTAGGATGTACAAGAAAAGTGTGGGAGGGAAACGACATAGCATATCATAATAAATGCCAGCTATTATTGTTGTTGCTATTATCTAGTGACTTGCCCAAGGTCATTTAAGTAAGACATGGCATAAAGCACAAGACATCTAACATAACAGACATATAATAATCTACTGACATATGATAAGTTTAAAAAAAGAAATAAATTTGTGCAAATTGCTTTCCCCTTAAGCATAATTTTCCCATCCTTATCTTTTTACAACATCTTAAAATAACATAATTTTTTTTAATGCACAGTTTAGTGAATAGCAAGAAAATAACATTTCCATATACAAAGTAGGACAGGAAAAGAAGATTACGTGAGAAAACACATCTCAATTATTTACAGAAGAAAACAGACAAAGCAGGACAACTTTGAAAGTAACATATAGAACTTATTATATGCTTTTTCTAAAAAAGCAAACTGTAAAGTTTCTCTTCTGTGCAATTAAAAAAATGCTTCGGGGCGGCTAGGTGGTGCAGTGAGTAAGAGCGCCGGCCTTGGAGTTGGGATGACCCGAGATCGAATCCGGCCTCAGAAAATGAGCACCCACACACAAATAATGACTGGCCGTGTAACCTTGAGCAGGTTACTTAACCCCAATTGCTTTAAAAAAAATAATGCTTCAATGGCCCTCTTTTCTTTGGCAATCATACTGATAGTTCTTTTCTTCTTGCCAAATCCTAGGCCCAATAAAAAAGAGCAGAACATCCTTTTTTGGGGGTAACAGGCATAGCCAAGCAAAACAAATGCACACTTGCAATAAACAAAAGTGTATATAGTTTGATTCTGGCCCTCTGGGAATCCATTACCCCTTTGTCAGAAGGCAGGGTATCATGTTTCCTCATAGGTTCTCTGGAGCTGTGATTAGTCATTACTTTGATGTTTTTCAAAGTTGTTTTTCTTGACAATGTTATAGTTTTATTATATGAAAAGTAATCTTGTCTTTCCTACTTTCCCGGTTCTTCAGTTCAGACAAGTCTTCCTAGATTTCTCTGAAACTGTTCCTTCCATCATTTCTTAGGGCACAATAATATTGCATTATATTCATTTAGGAGCACCTAGGTAGCTCAGGTGATAAACCATTGGCCCTAGAGTTAGGAAGACCTGAGTTCAAATCATGCCTCAAACACTTAACTAGCTTAGACCCCAAGCAAATCACACACACACACACACACACACAAACAAATATAACCCTCTACCTAAGTTTCCCTATCTGTAAAATGCATTTTAATAATACAATTATCCCTTTTACATTGCAGGGTTTAGGGACATGGTACCCCTGCAATCTGGAAAATTCATGTAAAAATTTTTGGGCCCTGCCTTTATTACCAGAAAAGTTTGAATTATTATGGTATTAAAAGATAAAATATGTTGATATTTGGGGTGGCTAGGTGGCACCGTGAATAGAGAACCAGCCCTGGAATCAGGAGGACCTGAGTTCAAATCTGGCCCCAGACACTTAACACAAAACTAGCCGTGAGACCTTGGGCAAGTCACTTAACCCCGATTGCCCTACCTTCCCCCCTCCAAAAAGCAAAATCTAAAAAAAAAAGTTGATATTACATAATACTATACATATATTTTATGCATTTCTGAGTTTATAAACTTTCTTGGTCATTTGCTGGCCTTCACGTGTCATCTATGGCTTCCACAAAACTCCCCCCTGCCATACCCGTTTAATTTCTCATGCTGACCTGCAATAGATTGAAATCCTGATGTGGAAAGTTGTGATGTGGAAGGGATAATTACAGTACCTATCTCCCAGTATTGTTATTGAGGATCAAATGAAAGAATAATTGTAAAGCAATTAGCACAATGCCTAGCATATAGTAGGTACCTTATAAAGGTTAGCTATTTTATTATTAATATTAATTATTAATTAATTCACCATAATTTGTTCAGACATTGTCCAGTTGATAGGCATCATATTTATTTTCAGTTATATTAGTTCTTTTCCTTTCTCTTTGGAGTATAGGCTTAGTGGTGGTATTTCTTTGTTAAAGACTTCATGGTTTAATGACTTTTTGGAAATGGTTTCAGATTGTTTTCCAGAATGGTTGAACCAACTCACAGGTCCACTTATAGTGTACATCAGTGTGTCCGGTTTCTTACACCTTTGCTACTAATTATAATTTTTCCTATTTTGTCATCTTTGCCAATGTGACAGGTGTGAGGTACAATCTCAGAGTTATTTTATCTTATTTTATTTTGCTTTTTAGAGGGCAATTGGGGTTGACTTGCCCAAGGTCACATGGTTAGTTTTTGTGATAAGTACCTGAGGCCAAATTTGAACTCAGGTCCTCCTCACTCCAGTGCCGCCACCTAGCTGCCCCAATCTCAGAGTTTTTAAAATTTGCATTTCTCTAATTATTAGTGATTGGGCTATTGGTGGCTTGGATTTCTTCCTCTAAGAGCTGCCTATTCACCCCCTTTGGCCATTTATATTGGAGAATGGCTATCATTTTTATATATCAGAACCAACTTTTTATACATCTTGAATATTAGACTTTTATCAAAGAAACTTGCTACAAATATTTGTATGTTTCTGCCAAATTTTGTGTGATTCTAACTGTGATTTCTCAGTATTTTAATTCTTTATTTCTGGCTACTTGATGTATTTTTCCTTTGGCCTGGAAGCTCTAGATTTTGGCTGTTACATTCCTGGAACTTTTCATTTCAGAGTTTTCTTTCAAGAGATGACTAGTGGATTCTTTTAATTTTTACTTTATTTTATGGTTTTTGGAAGTCTAGGGAGTTTTCATTCATAAGTTCTTGAAATATTGAACCCGGGA
The DNA here is from genome assembly GCA_011680675.1 of Gymnobelideus leadbeateri. NCBI lineage: Eukaryota > Metazoa > Chordata > Mammalia > Diprotodontia > Petauridae > Gymnobelideus > Gymnobelideus leadbeateri. Next base: position 57,311 of record WOXC01001250.1, read on the forward strand.
TTTTTGTGGTCATGGCTTTCAGATAGACTTTTGATCCTTAGATTTTCCCCCCTTAACTTGTTTCACAAGTCAGATGTTTTTAATATGTAAAAACTTTACACATTCTTACACATTCTTCCGTTCTTTTAGTTGTTTGATTTTAATTTACTATTTCTTATTGTCTTGTAAGTTTATTAACATTTATTTGTTTCATTCTGATTTTTAAGGACTCTGTTAAAGGTAAGGATTTTGTACCTCTTACATTAAGTTATTACTTCTTTTAAGCCTTCCCTCTAAAGCTCTAATTTCTTTTATAGTTCTTTCTTCTAGAGTTTTCATTTAATTTATATTATCTTTTTTTTTTTTAAACCAACTCTTTATTTTTCCCAAGTATTTTAGTTGACCTTGGGGCTAAGTTCTACTTTGTTTGAGGAGCTGCTTTTAAATACTGTGGGGTTATCCTCTTTTTCTGAGGTTGTATATTAGGTTTTATGTGTCTTTTTTTGTTTACTCATTTTTCCACCCTTACTTTCTGAATTGGGACTTTGTGTTAAGGCAACTCTCTTAGAACTTCTGGAGGGAATGTTGAGGTCCTTGTTTGGTCTTGATTTGTATGATCTGATATTCTGTTGTTACCTTTTCCAGGCACTGAGCGCTGTGTTCTTCAAGGGGCAATTAGGCCCGTGAGCTTCACACTTTCATCAAGTTAAGCAGTCTGACCCTAGAGTACAATTTAATCATTGCCCTCCTGGTCTGATCTTTGTTAGCTTCTGGCCATAGATTAGGATATGGGTGATTCTGCTGTAGGCTTTCCCCTATTAAAAACTCCAGCAGATAGTAGCTGGCTCCAGACTCTGTCAACCAGCTGGAAATCTCTACAGACTCAGAGAAACAGAACTGCACAATTTCCCTTGGTCTGGCCTCCTTTCCCTGGTTTTTCAGCTCCAGGTTCCAACCCCTCCAACTGACTAGCCCACACTTTCTGTTAGGGTAAACATCCATATACCTAAGATCTTTGCACTGGATCTGAGATCCAAGTTAGGGGTCAGAATGATAGAGTTGTCAAGTTACTTCAAATCTTCATTCCTTTCCCTTAAACACAACTTCAAGCTTCAGCTCCATGGGTGTGCTAGAAGGACCTTCCTGTCAGGATCCCTTCCTTGGTTGTCAATATTCAATAAACATTTTTTAAAGCACTTATTATGTGCCAGGTACTGCACCAAGTGCTGGGGATACAAATATGTGTGTATGTATGTATGTATGTATATACATATATATGTGTATATACAAACACATATATACATAAATAGAGACAGAGAGAAAGAGAGAGAGAGAGAGAGAGAGAGAGAGAGAGAGAGAGAGAGAGAGAGAGAGAGAATCCCTGCCCTCAGGGAGCTTATAATTTAATGTGTGAAGATAAAGCACCAAAGGAAGCTGTAAAGTGGTTGGGGGTGGTGAGTGGTGGAAGGGGGTGGGAGAGTGGAAGCAGGGAGCAGAATATACCAGGGCATGGTAGAAAAGTCAATCAGAGAAGTCCCAAAGTAATGCAGCCAGGTGAAAAATTAGTACCCAAAGGCTAGTTCTTTGTGCTAATTTGGGCTGGAAAAACCTGGGCTTCTCCTAAGATTTTACTGTTTAGCTTGGTGCTCTTCTTCAGTCATTGTTAGAATAGTATTGGGAGAATGGGACTGGTCTCTTTCTAATATCCCTCCATGCTTCATTAAAGCCATTCATTTTCCCTGCTTCAAGTCTAAATCTGCCTTTTCCCAATTTCCAGCTTTGATTCCTAGTCCTATTCTCTGGAGCCAATAATAACAGCTGGAATTTATATAGCACTTATTGTGTGCCAGGTACTATAGTAAGTACTTTACAAATATCTCATAACATTTGAGCCTCATAACAACCCTGAATGTAGGTGCTATTATTATCCCTATTTTACAGAGGAGGAAGTTGAGGTAAACAGTGGTTAAATGATTTGCCCAAGGTCACACAGCTACTCAGTGTCTGAGACTGGATTTGGACTTAGGTCTTCCTGACTCCAGGACCATGCCGTATCTACTGTACCACCCAGATGACATCTCAGAAGTCTAGCTTCCACATTTCAAATACTGGCAGACAACTGCTATGTCTCATCAAAGCTTCCAATTCTCCAAGCTAAATATTCTTAGTTTCTTGGGTCACTTTTTATATGATATAGTCTCTAGGCCCTTCACTAGCCTGGTCACCCCCCCCCCCACAGAGGTTTTCTAGATTGTCAATGTGCTTCCTAAAATGTGGTTCCCTAAGTAGAACAAAATTCTCTGGCCCAACCATTTTTCTATAAATGAGGAAATAGGCTTGTCAGGATTCAGGGATAATGTAGTGGGAAGAGCATCAAACTCAAAGTCAGGAAGATTTGACTGCTAGTTTTGTGATTAACTAGCTATGTGAGATTAGCCAAATTCACTTTTCTGTATTTCTTCCTGTGAATCTTTTCTGGAGATGGTTCCTTTGTAAATGAAGAGATTGAGATTAAATGAACCTCAATTAAAGAGGTCCCTTATAACTTGGCCCTTCTATGATTCTATAACTAAGATTCTAGAGTGATGTAGTGACCAAGGCAGAAATATAACCCAATGGCTCTTTGGCTGTCTGGTCACTGCTCTTGTCATCACACTATATTGCCTTGGGACAGCTAAGGTAGCACATCGGATAAAGTGTTGGGCCTGGAGGTCAGGAAGACTCATCTTCATGAGTTCAAATCTGGTCTCAGGGACTAGCTGTGTGACCCTGGGCAAGTCACTTGACCCTAATTGCCTCAGTTTCCTTGTCTGTAAAATGACCTGGAGAAGAAAATGGCAAACTACTGTAGTATCTTGGCCAAGAAAACCTCAAACGGGGTCACAGAGAATCAGATACAGCTGATAAATAGTTAAACAACAACATATTGCCTTTGGGTCTTCATCTTTTGTCAGCTTCTGATCCTTGGCTCTATTCTAGTTTCCATGTGGCAGATTCCATACCATCAGAATAAAACCCCATAGCTCCAGCTTTATAAAATCGGCAACATGATGTTTTTATTTGAAAGTGCTGTTCTGTCCAAAACATTCCTATGTTGAATTGAGGGTTTTGAGGGTTGTGGTTGAAAGGGAACCACATTTACATGACAATTTAGCAGCAGCTCAGCCTACTCTGGAGAAGGGGGAGTGGGGAGGGAGGGAGGGACAGACAGAAAGAAGGAGGGAGGAAGAGGGAAAGAGAAGAGAGAGGGAGGAGGGAAAGAGGGGGAGAGAGAGAGAGAGAGAACATGGGGTGAGGCTGGACTCTGGGAGCTCATGTTAGAGCAAGAATTCTGAGGCAGTTTTATGCAGCCCTTTGTAGGTCTTAGGCACCTTATCTTTGGAAACAAAGGTTGACACTTCACAGAATCTCAAAGTCAGTAGGGGCCTCAAAGGCATCAAGTCCAAATGGTACCTGGGCAAGAATTCTCCCTCCCCACAATCTCCACTGTTATACAGGATGGACGGTTAAAAAGATCAATGCTTTTGAAATGCCAAATGTTATTCTTCTTGATCTCAGCAAGAATGATTTTTCATGACTTTCCACTGGGCTTTGTGGAACATTGGTATAATATTGCAGGGGAAAAAAGTCTTTCTCTATAGTATGCAGATGTTCAGCATATTCCTGGAGGTTGACTGCAAAACTCAAGGAGAGATGCCACTCAGACCATCATTCTTCACATCTGCACCAGTTGTGAAGGAAGCTGGAAATAGAAATAAATTAATATAAAAGCCATGCACATAAATACATTTCTTTTTTTAAAGTCCAGTCATTAATTTGTTGTTGTTTTTTATTTGTTTCAGTAGTGTTCTACTCTTTGTGACCTCATTTGGGGTTTTCTTGGCAGAAATACTAGAGTGGTTTACCATTTCCTTCTCCAGCTCATTTTACAGATGAGAAAACTGAGGCAAACAGGGTTAAGTGATTTGACCAGGGCCACACAGCCAGTAAGTGTCTGAGGCCAGATTTGAGCTCAGGTCTTCCTGATTCCATGCCTTAATTTACAAAAGCTGAAATCTGCTTTTCTCAGATTTAATCCATTCCTTTTAGCAGGCAATGTCTTGTTTGTTGCTGTTTTCTAGGGAAAGAAATATAGTAAAGTTTATTTCATTCCATAGAGAGAGCTACAACGTAGTGGATAGAAGACTGGCATTGGATTCAAGAAGGTTTGGGTTCAAGTCCTGCCTCTGACATACTAGCTATATGAGTATGATTTATTCTCAAAGATCAGTTGCTTATATTCTTTGGTAGAAGGAGTTACCATTTTAGAAATTCCCCACAGATGTAGAAAATATAGGTCTGGATTATATTATCTAACTATCTATCTATCTATCTATCTATTGACAGGTAGCACAATGGGCAGATCATGGGACTTGGAATCAGGAAGACAAATTGAATACTGCCTCAGATACTACCTGGGTGATCCTGGGCAAGTCATTTAACCCCTCTCTGCTTGCCTCAGTTTCCTTATCTATGAAATAGGGATGATACTAGCACCTATCTTCTGGGGTTGTTGGGAGGATCAAATAAAACAGTATTTGTAAACTTTGCAAAATTTAAAGCGCTATATAAATGCCAGCAATTATTACTACCATCTATCATGTGTGTATATATTTACATATACACACTCACGCTACTATGCCATAAGAATTACTGTAGATGTAAAATCTTGTACTGAGAATAAAAATTCAGCTATATGTATATAGAATATGAAAGATGAGTCAACAAACAGTTCATGTGCCAAAGCCCTAGGGATTTGACTACCAGTAAGTCAATAGTGTGATATAGTAGCCTCAAGAACTGAAATAATCTTAGGCTTTGTTATGTCCCAAATAATGAGGGTATAGTTCTACCGTGTTCTGCCTTAATCAGCCTACATCAGCAGCATAGTCTCCATTATTTGATATTTGATTTTAGAAAGGACAATGGCATGCTCATGCTGTAGCTTGTCCAGAAGAAGGCATTCATTCATGATGGGGGGCATACTTGAATTCATACCCTTTGAAGTAAAAAAAAACTGGGGATATTTTCTTTTGGAGAAACATTGATTATAGTTGTAGAACAAATATATGTTATTTTTTTTGGAGGGGGCAAGTCAGGGCAATTGGGGTTAAGTGACTTGCCCAAGGTCACAACTAGTAAGTGTCAAGTATCTGAGGCCAGATTTGAACTCAGGTCCTCCTGACTCCAGGCTGGTGCTCTATTCACTGAGCTACCTAGCTGCCCCTACAAATGTATATTATTGCTGACTATATGTGTGTTGTAATATATATATATATATATAGACATATATATGTCTATATATAATATATGTCACTACACATGTATTAATAATAATGATAACTTACACATAAATCTTCCTTCTCAATACCCCTGTGAGTTACATTAGTCCAAATCTTATTATCTCTGTTGTATAGTTGAGAAAATGGAAGCTCAAAATGCTTCAGGAACTTATTCATGGCCACATGACTAGTGGGCAGTGGAGGCTAGAAATGAACTTGGGGCTTTTGCCCCAAGTCTAATGTTTTTTTCAGTTGAACACATTTCTCTAACACACACACACACACACACACACACACACACACACACACAGGCAGCTTGGTGTAGGGCTAGAGAGCTGGCCTTAGAAACAGGCAAGAACTGGGTTAATTTCATGACTGTGACACATATTAGCTGTATAATGCTGACCAAATCACAGCCTCTCACTGCTCTAGGCAAATCTGAGATTTGGTCTAGTACATATACACATATACATATTCATGTACACAAATATAAATTCTGTTGCCTAAACATATACAGAGATAGATGCATCTTATGAAAAATATATGTAATATATTTCCTAATATTTGCATATTAACACATATATAATTTTAAAAATCGAGAACCTTGCTTTTATGAGTGTTTCTAAGACTATTATTTGCTCAGGGACAGTGAGATTAAGTTATCCTTTGGGAAACCCTAGAAATAAGGCATTAATGTCTTCCTCCTCCTACTTTTCCTCCAAGCCACTGTGTGTGTTTTCAAGGGGAAATATCTTCTCTGACAAATGGCAGAGTCTTTTGGTGTTGGGTTGTTTTTTTTGTTTGTTTTGTTTTGGTCTTAAAAATAGGAGCAGGGTAGGGGTAAAGGGAGAGAAAACAACCCTGAGGTATATAATTATTCTTTCTTATTTCCAAGCATGAGTGTTCATTCCCAAATGCACTGTTGGGATGATGCATAAGCATGTGATTCCGGGGGAGGAAATGGGAACCATTGGGGTTAGTAGTAATCACCGTCCTGAAATGGAACGTCAGATATTTTCATGCTAGTTGGTGTGTAGGTGTTTTCAACTACTCACTTAGGGTTATGGTGTTTTCTCAAATAAAATGGCTTACGTGGCTTTTAGATCATTGTCCCTTTTCTTCCCAGTCTACCAATTGTTATTGTTATTCAGTCATGTCTGACTCTTTGTGAACCCATTTGGGGTTTTCTTGGCAGAGACACTGGAGTTGTTTGCCATTTCCTTCTCCAGCTCATTTTTACAGATGAGGAAACTGAGGTAAATAGGGTTAAGTGACTTATACAACAGAGTTATTGCAGTTAAATGGCTGATGCACCAATTCAAGGCTAGATGACATTATTGTGTCTCCAAATATTGATGTATAATGCTGGGGACAAAACTTGATCCAGGCTAAAAGTTATGAATCATATGTAGTTTCATCATCTGTATAATGAAGGGATTGGACTAAATAACCTCTAAGATTCCTTTCACCTCTGAAATCTGTGATTCTGTTATCACAAGTAGACAGGGGCAGAGATTCAAAAGCCTTAAAGGGAACTCAAGACGTGGTTTGATGCAAAGGACACACTGATTTTAGAAACAAAAGTTGTGTGTTCAAATTCAGGTTCCACCACTGTATGACTGTGGCCAAGTCACTTCAATCTGATTTTCTTATTTATAAAATAAGTGGTTTGAACAAGGGACCAAGGTCCCTTCAAGCTCTAGATTTATGGTTGTATGACCACAAATGGAGAAAATGACAAATTCAAAAACCTGAAAGGGGGCTCAAGAGGTGAAGTTTCATGCCATTTATATACAACTGAACTGAGAAAATTCTAGATGGATTGTGGACTTCCCGGTTCTTAAGGCTTTCCTAGAGAGTTTTTTAAAAGAAACAACAAAAATAAGATTTAAAGGTCCCACAAATAAGGCAAGACTTTTGTCCTATGGGAAAAATTAAGCCTGTTTGCTGTAGCTCAGCAAGTTTTGTAATATTTCAACCCCCTACTCTGCCATTAAAGCCCAATTTCCATTCAAAGTTCTATTTTTGAGATCTCCATACATATATTTAAGAGTACCTTCTTTGGCACCAATGATCACAATTCTCCCATTCTATCAGGTTACAGTAACTATTTCATAGGCTCTTCATCAAATCCAGGTACAAATTTCCAATCCCTTTATAATTTGACATCATCTTGTGCTGGTAGATGTCACTAAGCTTTGTGTCTGCCCTGTGTTTCCTTAGTAACTAATGCACTTCAAGGGATAACAAACACATAGGAGATTATGGGAGAAAAGAGAGGAAAAAATGAATAGAATAAATGGCACCAAGAAAAATAGGGGATTTCTTGGAAGGCACTGAAAAATTGTTGTTACAATTCCCTTTATTTTCCAAGACCAGTAAGGGTCCTCTTAAATACTATTTCTTTTTTATTTTACAAGTTTTCAGAAACTCAGGGCACCAGACCCTTCTGGGCTACTCCAAAAGCCTCATCTGAAATGATATGTATGTGTACGGAAGAAAGGGAGAAAAGAAGAGAGGCCTACTATGTGCCAGGTAATTTGCTAAGGATTTTACAAATATTACTTCATTTAATCTTCATGACAACCCTGAATGTTATCATTATCACCTCAATTTTACAGTTAAGGAAACTGAGGCATAAACACATTCATTGCACCATCTAAGGATGGGTTAAAATAACTGAGGATGATTAGCCTAGAGAAGAAAAGACTGAGACTAAACCACAATGTAGCCATCAGCCATGGGCTGAAACAGGAAGGAGGTATTAGACATTTTGTTTTTATAAGGAAGAACTAAGAGAAATGGGTAGAAGTCACAAAAAGGAAGATTTAAGCTTGATGTAAGAAAGGACTTCCAAATGCTTGAACACCAAAATGCACTTTCTCCAGAGGAAGTAGGTTTCCATTTATTAGAGGTCTTCAAGAAGAGGTCACATGATGGCTTGTCCAGCATGTTATAAAGTAAAATTCTTATTCAGGTGTGGGTTGGACCAGATTGCCTCTCAGTCATTTCCAACTCAGAGACTTTGTTTTGCACTCACTCACAGTTCTTTATAGTCATATTTGTGTTTTGTTTGAAGTTTTCAGAGGATTGTAGTAACCTCTGCTTTATAGATGAACAGGAAGAAGGACATGGTGCTGAAGTGCCTGACCATTTCTTTTGACCTGGCATGAAGCATACTTTGTGGAACATAGTATCACACTCAGAATCTTAATCTTGAATGGGACTTCTAATAATCATCTGGTTTATCCCATCTCCTTCAAATGAATAAACTATCTATTTTGATTTGGGAAAATAATATTGCACCCTTTGACCCACTGGTAGAAGGAGATAAACCTTGAGTTATTTTTCCAGTAGGAGGTCTGGACTTTGTGGTACTATGGAATGAATGCTGGATTTTGAATCAAAGTATCTGATTTCACTTACTGGCTGTGTGACCTTGGGAAGGTCATTGTCCTCAATGGGCTTCATTTTCCTCATCTGTAAAATTAGGGGCTTGAATTACCCTTAAGATCACTTCTTTCTTTAAATTTATGATTCTTGGGGGGCGGGAAGAAGAGCCAAGATGGCAGCACAGAAGCAGGAAAACTACCTGAGCTTCTCCCATAACCATCTCAAATACCTATAAAATATCACTCTAAACAAACTTTAGAGCTATAGAACCCACAAAGTGACAGAAACAAATCTCCTGCTGAGGGAAGTCAGGTAGGTAGACAGGAAGGGTCCATCTCAACACATTGGGAGCAGAGCCCAGACCCATGTATGCCCCCGGTTTTAGCCTCAGGGTGGCCCCTACCAGCCCATTGGAGGGACTTCAGGAGAGTGGATCATCAGTAGCTGTGGTGGTTTCCAGAATTAGCAACCCATAAATGCCTAAGAAAAAGTGAGAAGTCAGTGCAGACTTTGTGGGATCAGGGAGTCTGGGAGTGAGGTCTGGCCTCTATCCCCCTGGGAAGGGAGAAGTGGCTGAGGCACAGCAGCCACAGCCCTGTAGCTACTTCAGAACTCCTGGCCTGCAGATTGTAGGGAGAACAAGTGACCAGTCTGAGGGGTAATCGCTCTTGCTTTAACCTGCTTGGATCTGGATTGCTGTCTAGGGTGGAGGTCCTGGGGTGTGTGACCAGGTGCCAGAGCCTGTGGAAGCTTCAGAGAGGACAGCCAACTAACAGCTCCGGCAGCTGTGAAAACCCCAGCGATTTGGGACAAAGCTCTCTTCTCTGGAAGCAGAGTTCTACTGTGGCAAAACTCAAAAATCAAGTAATTGAGTGGTAACATGAGCAAGCAAAGGAAGCAAAGCAAGCATAGCAATTCGACTTTGGACTCCTTTTTTGGGGACAAAAAGGATCAAAGCATGGAATGGCAGGAAGACAACAAAGTCAGAACTCCTACACCAAAAGCTTTCAAGAAAAATATGAACTGCTTACAGGCTACAGAATAGCTTAAGAAGGATTTTGAAAGCCAAATAAGAGAAGTGGAGGAAAAATTGGGAAGAGAAATAAGAATTTTGCAAGAAAATCATGAAAAGAGTCAGCAACCTGACTGAAGAAAATAAGACCTTTAAAACTAGACTAACTCAAAAAACCAATGAGGAGAAGAATGCCTTAAAAAGCCAAATTTGCCAGATGAAGAAGAATCTCAAAAGCACTCTGGAGAGAATCATTTCTTCAGAATTGGATTGGAGCAAATGAAGCTAGTGATTTTATGAGAAATCAAGATAATATTAAACAGATCCAAACAAATGAAAAAATAGAAGGCAATGTGAAATATCTCATTGGAAAAACCAGTGACCTAGAAAATAGATCTAGAAGAGATAATTTAAAAATTATTGGACTGGGGTGGCTAGGTGGTGCAGTGAATAGAGCATTGGCCCTGGAGTTAGGAAGACCTAGGTTCAGATCTGGCCTCAGACACAACACAAAAACTAACTGTGTGACCTTGGGCAAGTCACTTAACCCCAATTGCCCATCAAAAAAAAAAGCAAACCCGCCCCCCCCCAAAAAAAAACAACAAAAAAAATATTGGATTACCTGAAAGCCATGATCAAAAAACCCCCCCAAAAACAAAACCCAACAACCTAGAAATCATTCTTAAAGAAATTCTCAAGGAAAATTGCCCTGATGTTTTAGAACCAGAGGGCAAAATAGAGGTTGAAAGAATCTACTAATCATCTCTTGAAAAAGATCCCCAAAAGAAAACTTATAGGAATATTATATCCAGGTTCTGGAATTCCCAGATCAAGGAGAAAATATTACAAGCAGCCAAGAAGAAACAATTTGAACATAGTGGAAACATGATCAGGATAACACAGGATCTGGCAGCTTCTACATTGAGGGATTGAAGGGCTTAGAATGTGATATTCCAGAGGTCAAAAGAGCTGGGATTAAATCCAAGAATCAACTACCCAGCAAAGCTGAATATAATGTTTCAGGGGAAAATATGATCATTCAATGAAATAGAGAACTTTCAAGCTTTCTTGATGAAAGAACCAGAGTTGAATAGAAAATTTGACATTTAGATACAAGAAGCTAGGAAGCATGAGAAGGTCAATATGGAAAATAAATCATAAGGAACTTATCAAAGTTGAACTATTTACATTCCTACATGGAAAAACGATAATTGTAACTTATGAAACTTTTCTCAGTATGAAGATGGGTGAAGAAATGTGTGTGTGTATATATATATATATATATATATATATATATATATATATATATATATATATATGAGGGTATATGGGCATATGAATACATATGTGAGTGTGTCTATATATGTGTACAGGTATGCATGGACAGAAGGCACAGGATCAATTGAATAGGAAGGGATGATACTTAAAAGGTGAAATTGAGGGGTGAGAGAGGAATATAATGAGAGGAGATGGGGAGAGACAGAATTGGTAAACTATCTCATATAGAAGAGGCAAGGGAAAACTGTTACAATGGAGGGGAAGAACAGGAAGGCAAAAGTGAATGGGTCAACCTTACTTGCATTGAATTTGGCTTAGGGAGGGAATGACATACACACTAAATAGGGTATCTTGCCCTATAGGAGAGTAGGGGGGAAGGGGATGAGTGGGGGATTGATGGGGGAGCAAGCGGGGGAGGGGAGGGAAGTTGGAAGCACCCACTTTTGAAAAGGGACAGGATCAAAGTAGAGAACAGAACAAGTGGGGGGGGTGGGATAGAATGGAGGCAAATACAATCAGTCTTTCACCGTATATCCACTATGGAAATGTTTAGTGTAGCTAAGCACATACAACCTATATTGAATTGCTTATCTTCCCAGTAAGGGTGGGTGACAAGGGAAGAATGGAAAGAATCTGGAATTCAAAGTTTTAAAATCAAATGTTTAAAAATTTATTATTATTATTATTAACATGCAGCTGGGAAATAAGATATACAGGCACTGGGGGATGGAGATCCATCTTGCCCTACTGGAAAGTCAGAGGGGGATTGGGGGAGGATATAGGAGAGAGCAGATTGGGGGAGGGGGTATACAATGAGATTGCTGTTTTGGTGTGGTGGGTAGGGGAAAGACAGGGAGAAAATTTGCAACAAAATCTTGTAGAAATGAATGATATAAACTAAAAATAAACATAAAATTTAATTAATAAAAAGAAGAAAAACACATGCTACCCAGAGTTGTTGTCAGACTCAAAAGAGACAGCAACTGTAAATCACTTAGTGAAGTGCCTGCAATAGTACATAGTCCATGCAATGTAAATGTGATCATTGTTAGTAGAACCCAGGCTCTGGGATTTTTAATCCGTTGTCTCTCTAGGTGAGGGACAAAGTCAGTTAACCACTGTCAAAAGAAAATCTGGCCATGGGATACAGGATACCATTTAAGGAGAAGGTTAGGTAGAGAACCTGCAGGTCAAAATGGGAGGCTTCAGATGCAGGCATTGAAAAGAAAGGGGAAAGTGCTTTAATGGAAAAAGGAAGTCTGCATTTGCAGGCACTTAGCCATTTTCCTACTATCCACTTTAAGTTATGTTGCCTGTTATATTCAAAGAGATGCTCTGACCTAGTGAGTAGAATTTTCAACAATTTAGTTCAGTTCTACTCCATGTCTGAATTCTTTTGCTATAATGGCAACACTTTCTCTGGCTCCTCTTGTGATGCATCACCTCCATTTGTGAGGTAAATGACCATGATAAAGGGCACAAATATATGACAAATAAAAGCCCGGTCTCACTTTGGTTTTGTCAATGACCTCTGCAGTATTCTTCCTGGCACATAGGACATACTTAATAAATGGATAATTAATTGATTGATATAAGTTTTTTTAACCTCTATGTAAAATAAAGTTGACTGCATAATCTGGAAAAAAACCAAAAAAAATTATGATTCTTTGATTTGTGTTGAGATACATACATAGGTTTATAGAGTTAGAACTGGAAGAGATTTTAGAGGTCTCGTTTTATAGATGAAGAACCGAGGCCCACAGAGGTAAAGTGGTTTGTTCCAAAGTTACATTATGGTAGATCCAGAATTCAAACTCAGATCCTTTGGCTCCAAATCCAGCATTCTTTCCACTGTACCATGCTGCCTCTCACCAGAGTCTGCATGTGACTAACATTGCCTGTTCCCAGTAGAGAAGAACAAAATTAATCAAACCTGTAACATTGGTGTCTTTGATACCAAATTCTAACTATTTGAACTAATTGGCTAGGTTGTGCAATGGATAGAGAACTGGGCTTAAAATCAGGCAGATTCATCTCCATGAGTTCAAATCCTGCTTCAGATGCTAGCTGTATGACTATGTGTAAGTCACTTAACCCTGTTTGCTTCAGTTTATTCATCTGTGAAATGAGCTGGAGAAGGAAATGGCAAGGCACTCCATCATTTTCCCCAAGAAAACCCCCAAATGGGGTTGGAAAGAGTCAGACATGACTGAACAATAACAACACTTTATTAAAGTCTAGTGCTAGTGAGAATTCCATTAATTTACCTTTCAGGGGAAGAAAACACATTTTTTCTATGCTCATTCTTTTTCATTACAATATTTTGAATAATAAGAATGTGAACAAAATCAGGAAGATCTACATTAACACTCTTTAAACACTTACATTAGAGATATATATCTTTCAAATAAATACTATCACATTTGGGCTATTCATTTTGTCCTTTAGTTGGCAGAAGCTGAAAACAATTTTAAACTGAAGGAAATGGAGTTGGAGTTGGTGTAGTAGATATCATGCTTGGAAGAAATGTAAATCCCACCTCCATCCTAAAGGTTAGCAGATTGAGGGTAAATTCTGGTACCCATGCCATTTCCCATAAAACAACAGAAATGATTTTAAAGCTTCTCCAAAGAAAGGTGATGAGTTCAACCCAAAGGGAAGGATGTCCAGCAAGCAAAAAGGAATGAGTGTATTTATGGTCGAACTGGGATGTTATGAACTCCTGGCAGCATTCAAAGCTTGGGGAAGTAATTTTTGGAAAGAGGTTTAGAGAATTAAAGAAGGAAAGAATTGGGCATTTTTCTCTTAAAAGGCTTTTTTTTTTCCCATGGCCACATCAGGACAGTTAAAGAATGGGATCTGTAAGATTTGCTATCTGACTTGGATAAAGGTCTCACATATCTCAAATATTAAGAGAACTTTGTAAAATTTATTTAAAAATATGAGTCATTCTTCAATTGATAAATGGTCAAAGAATATGAACAAGAAGTTTTTCTTTTTACCTTTTGGAGGGCAATTGGGGTTAAGTAACTTGCCCAAGGTCATACGACTAGGTCGGATCAGAACTCAGATCCTTCTGACTCCAGGGCTGATGCTCTACTCACTGCGCCACCTAGCCACCCCTACAGGAAGTTTTTCAATGAAGAAATCAAAACTATATATAGTCGTATGAAAACATGCTCTAAATCATTATTGATTAGAGAAATGCAAAACATGCTCTAAATCATTATTGATTAGAGAAATGTAAATCTCAGCTTTGAGATATCATCTCACACCTATCAGATTGGCTAAAATAATAGAAGGGGAAAATGACAAGTGTCAGAGGGGATGTGGAAAAATTGGAATGATAATACAATGTTGTTGGAATTGTGAACTGATCTAACCACTTTGGAGAACAGTCTGGAATTTTGCCCAAAGAGTAATAAAGCTATATATCCTTTGACCCGGCAATATCGCCATTAAGTCTGTTTCCCAAGGTGATCAGGGTAAAAGAAAAAGAACATATGTATTCTAAAATATTTATATCAACTCTCTTTGTGGGGGCAAAGAACTGGAGATTGAGGGGATGCCCATCAAGTGGGAAATGGTTAAACAAGAATATGATTGTGATAGACTATTACTTTGCTGTAGGAAATTATAAACTGGTTGATATTAGAAAAACATGGAAAGACTTGCATGAAATATTGAAGAGTAAAATGAACAGAACCAAGGGAACATTGTATATAGTAACAGCATTTGTGAACAACCAAGTTATTCTGAAATATTCAAATCAACTACAAAGGACCTATAAAGAAAGATGCTATCCACCTCCAGAGAAATAACATAAATAGAAGCATGCATAGTATGGTTTTATATTTATTTATATATTTGTATCAAATGGTAGTCTTCTCTAGTTCAGGGAAGGAGGGAGAAGTTTTGAATATGAAATGTAACAAAAGATAATTAAATTTTTTATGAAGTAAAAAAAAAAAGACTTGCTCTCTGAGTGAATGAATGAAAATGAGACTGATAGGATTTGGCTGAATGGTCAAAACTATGTCTCTTCTTTTAGCAGACCAATTTCCTGAGGGCGGATGAATGAGAAAAGCTTTTCTCACTGAAGGAGCTAGAGTTCTGGGCCCAGGGTCAGAAAGACTGGAGTTCAAAAGTGGCCTCAGACACTCATGAGCTATGTGGTCCTAGCAAATCACTTAACTGCTACCTACTTCAGGTTCCTCAAGTGTGAAGTGGGGATAATAATAGGACCTACCTTCCAGGGTTGTGGTGAGGATTAAATGAGGTAATATTGGTAAAGAGCTTAGCCTAGCACATTTGTTGCTGGGTTTTTTTCAGTCCTGTCTGACTCTTTGTGGCCCTATTTAGTGTTTTCTTGGCAAAGATACTGGAGTGGTTGGCCATTTCCTTCTCCAGCTCATTTTACAAATGAAGAAACTGAGAAAAACAGGGTTAAGTGACTTGCCTAGGGTCATTCAGATAGTAAGTGTCTGAGGCCAGATTTGAACTCAGAAGATGAGTTGCCTGTCTGGTGCTCTATCTATTGGGCCACCTAGTTGCCCTAGCCTGGCACACAGTAGGTGCTTAATAAATGCCTGTTTCTTTTCTTGATCTAGGTGCTAGGGAGATAAAGTGAAATAATTCCGAAGTCAATCTATCAATAATTAAGTATTCCATTTTTGACTAGTCCTTGAATTTAAATTACTCTCCTTTTAATAAGTATTCCATTTTTGACTAGTCCTTGAGTTTAAATTATTCTTCTTTTAACTGCAACCTAATGCTACTAGTTCTGCTTTCTGCAACCACACATGTCTAATCCCAGTGCCAGTGCCCAAAGGCCTTTTGCCAATGTTCTACTTTAGATCTCGAATTGAAATGAGTGACCATCAGACAGTATTTTCTTTTCTTTTCTCTCTTCCACTGGGATCTCAACTGATGGCCCCAACAGCAGGCACACTCTGGGAATGGTGACCTAGCAAACATCTTTCTGTCTCTCTCTTTCTCCCTCATTAAGACCAGCTTATTGTTCCTGTATCCGAGGGGAATTTCACTTCTTTGGTGGGGACCAGGGTAAGGAAGTCTCTGTTCTTTGCTTGCCCTGAAGCTGCCTTTGAAGTTCCAGGGAGGCCCTCATTTGAATCATCTCCATGGGGTGCACAGAAATAGAAGAAATAGACCCCCCCGTGAATGGAGCGAAAAGCATTACATGCTGCCTAACATTCTGCAAGCTGTGAAATTCCACTGAAAACAAAACAGGGCATAATATAACATGGTAAGATGGAAATTTTCATCTAGAACTTTGGCCTCAGATGTCTAAGTTGAAGTTAGCACTATACTAGCCAAACTCTGTGAGGCCAGCAATAATATATACCTTTATTTTAAATCAGAGAAAACAGAGTAGATAAAACATAATTTTGAAGGTTGCAGAGAGAGGTCATAAATACAAACTTTAGTTATTAGGACTGTGGAACTAGATATGTGATCTAGGAAAAGTCTTTTTTTCTTCCTAGGTCTCAATATTCTTATCTGCAAAATGAGGGGGTTGGACAAGATGGTCTTATAAGCACCTTCTGTCTTCAATATTCTGTGAGTCTATGATTCTATGGCTTTTTTTCAAGCTACATATCCTGTTGGCATCTCAAATTCAAAATGTCCAAAACAAAATTCATTATCCTTTTCCTTATACTCACCTCTCTTTGGAATTTTTCTTTTCCTATAGAGGAAACCACTATCCTCCAGCAACCTAGGTTCTCAGCCTTGGTATCATCCCTAACTCCCTAATACCTCACTCATACTCTATCAGTTGCTATATCTTCTTGGTTCTACCTTCACAACATCTCTCATACGCATCCACTTCTCTCTACCTACATAGACACCATCTTTAGTACAAGCCCCCATCATTTTTCACCTTGAGTCAAGTCAATAAGTCAGTCAAGTCAACAAGTTTCTATTAGGCATATATGCCTAATAATAATAAGACAGTTCCTGTCTTAGGTCTGTTCTCTCTTCACATAGTTGTCAAAGCTGGCTTATTTTAAGTTCCAACTAAAATCCCATTTTCTACAAAAAGCCATTCCTGAACCCTCTTAATTCTAGTGCCTTCTGTCTCTATTCCCATTTATTCTTTACATAGCTTTTTTGGGATACATATCTGTCTACTTGTTTTGTCCCCCTTTAGATTACAAGTTCCTTGAGGGTGAGGACTATTCTTTTGCCTCTTTTTGCGTCCCCCAGTGATTAGCACAGTGCCTGGAATATAGTAGAAATTTAATAAATGCTTATTGATTAACTGACAAAGTGATTTTCTTAAAGTGCAGTTCCGACCATTTTACCCTGCTAATCAACAAACTCCAGTGTCTCCTATTATGTCTGATATCGGTTTGACACGTAAGGTTCTTTACAAACCCCCACTTTCCTATTTTCTTTTTAAACTTTATTACACATTCTCCTCCTCCTTGTACTCTACAGTTCAGTTAAAACAACCTTCTTGCTCTTCATCATGTATGATACTCCATCTCCCATCTCTCTTGGTATTGGCTGCCCCCCTGCCTGGAACACATTTTTTTCCTTTACCCTTGCCTCTTAGAAATCTTATTGTCCTTCAATGCTCATTTCAGGAACAACCTTCTGCTGGAAGCCTTTTCCTCTCAGGTGCTAATGTTTGTCCTCTACTCCACCCACCAAAGTTACCTTTTATTGGTTTTACATATGTTTTGTATATAGGATATATGTGTATATCATTTCCTTTATTAGAATGTAATCCTCTTGAAGAAAGAGGAAATTTTGCATTCCTAGTCTTCAGGTAAATTCTGGATGACTCTAAATTGTAGAGAGATTTCTTGCTCCAGTATGGGTTGGGTTAGATGGCTGATGAGGTCCCTTTTTTTTGGAGGGCAATTGGGGTTAAGTAACTTGCCCAAGGTCACACGGCTAGGTTTTTTTGGGGTGTGCATGTTAAGTGTCTGAGGCTGGATCTGAACCCAGGTCCTCCTGACTCCAGGGCCGCTGCTCTACTCACTTCGCCACCTAGTCTCCCCCCCCATGAGGTCCCTTCTAATTCTGAGATTCTAAGACTCTCTAAACAAAGGCCGAGGCTGATGACTTTGCAAAATTCTGCCTCACTTTAATTCAATTCACTAGAAAGCTAAGACACTACCTGTGATGTCATTGGTCCTTTTCAGCAATGAAGGACAAACAACAAAAAGATTCTGTGATGATTTCCTTCTCATCCTATGCAATTCTCATTCATCTCTTTCTGTAAATCTCACATAGATTATTTACTCAGAATAAAGAGGATCCTTTTTTCATTCTTTTAATGTTTTGGGGGTTCCTATCAGTACTTAGGATGTCAATTGTCTCCTATTCTTGATAAATGACTCTTTTACCATCTTTTCTGACCATACATGAATGATCATAATCGAAAGAATGAATGAAAAAAGCATTTATGAAATACTTACTATTTTCCAGACATTATACTAGGTGCGAGACAGGTAAATACAAAAAGTGAACCCAGTTACTGTTTTCCAAGAGCTTACATTCAAATACACAGCAGATATTGGAAAATGGTGGACAGGGAGGGGTGTTTTTGTCTGATAAGTCACAGGGATGTTAAGTAGAATCACAGGGCAATTGCTTAATTAATTTGTTTTTTCCTGTGATGATAGTACTAATTTGCTGACTATTCCCAGAGCAAGAAGTATAAAAAACGGGAGGGAGGGAGATAGTGGGGTGGGATGCTTGCGCAGAAACATGTCAGGAAGATGAATGGAATTCAGAGCGGTAGTCACGGGCAGTTTAGATATAGTAAACTCTCACTAGTCAGGACAATGTGATTTCAAGGTAAGAGGAAGTCTTTAGTTATGCTTTAATACCAATTCCCACAACAAGTCATCCTTGATAATATAATGTAGACTACTCATATTCACCATTCATCTGTTGTCTTTTGCATGATTTGTAATTTTGATTATTATAATATCCTGATCTTCCACTAAAAATAGTTGCATAACATCATTAGGATGTCATAGATACTGGAGAAATGGGTTTTTGATTTTGAATCATTGAGAATATTATCCATTTCCCAAATAAGTCCCAGTCTAATTTTCTACTACTTAATTCTGGGTCTCTCATCTATCAGCGGTGCCTGTCCAAGATATCCATGCTAAGGGATTAACTTAATGGGCTGTATATCCAGATACATACAATAGTCTGGGCAATCCGTGTTTTTCATATGCTTTGCTTTTCCAATGTGGGTAATTAGACTGATTCTTCTTTCATATAGCTATGGATTTCACTAAGGAAGCTTGTAGTGTTCTGGGGCTTAATTCAATTCATACCACATCATCTATAAATAGGAGAATTGGGGACCATTATCAATAGCTAATTCTTCTTTCATCTGAACCTTTTTGAGAAGTCTTCCATGACATCATGTTGATGAATATCTTAGGTGAGCAGATGTCTCCCTATTTTTATACCTTGCTTAGTATCAACACTTAGCAGCTTAGTGAATAGTGTCGCCACCAGAGTTGTATATATCATCAACTTTTGCATAATTTTAATATATGCATTTTCTTTTAAAGAAAGAACATTTGAGGATAAATTTTGTTCTATCAAACAAAAAGCCGGTTTTCCTTATTAGAATGTAATTATCTGGAGGATAGGTATTTTGAATCCCTAGTCTTCAAGCGAATGCTGGATAACCTCTTGTTGGGTACATTGCAGAGGGAATTCTTGTGAGTTGTGAGTTGGATTATGTCACTTCTGAGATTTCTTCCAACTTTGAGAGTCTAAGACTGTGATGATGTCTTTCCGATATTTTCATTACATATCCCTTCAATGCATGAATAGTTAATTCTTTTTTTTTTTTGGAGGGGGGAGGGCAAGGCATTTGGGGTTAAGTGACTTGCCCAAGGTCACAAGGCTAGTAAGTGTTAAGTGTCTGGGGCCGGATTTGAACTCAGATCCTCCTGACTCCAGGGCCAGTACTCTATTCACTGTGCCACCTTGCCACCCCCATGAATAGTTTATTCTTCTAAAGGATTTAGGTAGGTAGGTGATGCAGTAGGTAGACTGCTGGACTTGAAGTCAGGAAGGTCTCAGTTCAAATCCTGCCTCTGACACTTACTAGCTGTTTGACCCTAGGCAAGTCATTGAACATCTGCCTGCCTCAGTTGCCTCAACTGGATAATGGACATAATAATAGTATTTCCTCCCCAAAGCTGTTGTGAGGATAAAATGATATAATAATATTTGTAAAGTGGCTTCCACACCTTAAATCACTATATAAATGCTAGCTATCAGTATTTTAGACAAGAAGACACAGCACATAAGGGATGGTAATTATCTTGTTTCCTTTTTTAAAAAGCACCATGATCTAATAATTGAAAAAATGAATTAGGAACATATTTATTTGAGAAACTTGTTTAAGATTTCCTGTATTTTTGCAGAATTTTATCACAGTTTTAGAACCAAAATTAAATGTGCTACTTCTAAGATTCACCTTGGGACTGTGGCTCTACAGAGTCGTTCAGGGAGGGTGGGTGAAAAAAGATTCAATCAAGATCAGAAACTATTGGGGTTTGGTTCCTAGAAGAATGTTTAAGTTCCCACTGTCTGCTTCCATGCGTGTCTGCATCAGCACTAAGAAATAACCTTCTTTGTTTGCAACATCTGTTAGTGTCTTCTATATTCACAGACCCTATTCATATTAATAACCATTTCTTATTAAACTACATGTCACAGAATGGTATCGAGCAATGCTTGGAACCATTCAGTCATCAGGCTGTCAATCAACAGCTCATTCTCAACTGTTCTTGTACTACCTAACAGCTAACAGAGGACACTGGTGAGCCACTGAACTCTTTATGACTCTCAGGCTCTGCTTATGCCTTTCTGCCCCGTTGTTGGGTGGCAGCGCTCAACTCAGTAGTCCAAGGATTTGTGTGGACTTACACAATCAGATCACAGCCTAGTATACCCTCCCTCACTTAAGAAAATACCACCTTCTGTTCTTTGCTGCATTTTAACTAAGGTCTTTTTACCAAGACATAGCTATATACAAAGTTTATATAATAATATCATAAATGAATACCAACAAATATAAAATACTGTAGTCAGAACAAGCACTTCTTTTCAATTCTTGAATCTTCCCCAGACCAGGTAGCCACCCCCTTTAGATAGACAAACCCAAATCCAAGAACTCAGTTTTTCCTTCCAGCTGCTTTAACTGAGGCATCCCATCCATTCCAAGAGAGTTCTACTCATGGCAGGAACTTCCAGAACATCAATGTCTTTTCAGGGTAACTCAAGAGCTAAGTTCACTCAGACTTGTCTTAATTTCTTTCTAAAGCAGAAGTTATTTACCAAAGATCTATGGACCCCCAGTGGGTCTGTGGATAGATTTCAGGAAGTCTCTGAATTTGAATGGGAAAAAGTTATATAATACAAATTATTTTAAATTATATAAATTATATAAAAGCTGTATTATACAAATTAACCTTTTCTGTCTGTTTCTCTTTGTCTGTCTCTGTCTCTTTCTCATAAGGAGCCCTCTCAAAGATGTATCCATTTTGATTCTTCAAGTCATCTATCTACATGTTATTTCTTAGTGTTAGAATTTGTCTAAGGGGGAAGTGTTGCATAGTGGAAAGGGAACTAGGATAGGAATGAACAGAGCTGGATTCCCAACTATTTTGATTTTCAATAACCTCTAATTGAAATGTGGTATTTCTGTCATTTAGAATGTAGGCAAAATATATTGTTCTCAAAGAGAGTGCATAGGCTTTATTAAATTGCCAAAGGGGCTCAAGACATGAAAATGAATAAGAACCCCTGCTCTAAAGAATAGGTGTAGCAAGGTGGCTGGCACCAGAAAGACTTAATCGGGCTCTGATTGTAAGTCTGTGTGGTTCCCATCTCCTCTCCCCTCTAACCTCTAGTCTTAGCTAGGGTGAAGGCCTGTAGTCCTAGCTGGGGTAAAGGAAGGGGATTTCTTTCTCCAAGACATTAATAGTTAATGTGTTCCCAGTTGTGTCCAAGCCATAGGAGAGGAAGAATGTGCAGCCTCTCCTTAACCAGATGTCCTTTTCTGAAGTTTCTCTCTCCCAATCCAGTTTCTCTTTTTGGAATTGCCTGTTCTTTAGCTTTTTCTGTCGATCGCTGGCTCAGAAACTTTTCTAAGCAGGGTCTCTGGTGTACTTCCTGCCCCAGCAGGTTATATCTAATAACATTTCTCCATTCTTTTAGCCAGAACCACTCCCCCATTGGAAGATGGGGCTGCTTCCCATGGTGCTGCTGCCTGAAGACAAGGACTGTTTCATGTTTATCTTTTTTGACCCCACAGTCTAGTTTAGCACCTGACACGTTACTTAAAAAGATTTTATATTACATAATTTATTATTTTACAATTTCATCAATCAACAGGCATTTATTAAACTCTTACTTTACTAATCATAAGTATAGTAACATATCATTATATAATAATACTTAATGTGATCAATTTGTGATTATTCATTATAATAAATGAATAATTATTAATAATATTAATAATAATGTACTTTAAGGTTTGCAGAGCTCTTTGTAAACATCATTTCATTTGAACCTCACAACAACCCTGACAGGTAGGGAGCATTATTATACCTACTTTACAGATGAGGAAACTGAGGTAGGCACAGATTAAGTAACTTTGACCAAGGTCACACAAGTATTAAATGTCTGAAGCAGCATTTGAATTCAGGTCTTTCTGACTTCAAGCCCAGCACTCCATTCACTGTTCTACTCATCTACCTCATTCTATGGGACAACTATTATGCTAAGCACGGGGGATACAAAGACAGGTAAAGACACAAAAAATAATGCCTGCCCTCAAGGAGTTTCCTTGCAAATAGAAAAGGTGGCATGTTAATAAAGTGGCACATACAAGATAAATACAGAATAGAACAATGTTAGCCTGAGAGGAGAAGGCTCTAGTGGATGAAGGGACCAGCAAAGGCCCAAGGCTGGAAGGAAGGCAGGAATATCAGGCAGCAGAGGTCAGGGAAAGAGAGGTTCAAAGGCATGGGGACTGGAGATTGAGCTCATCAGCAGAGAGAATTCCCTTTGAGGAGTATCCACAGTCTATGCAGATCAGTACCTTGTGAGGGACTAATAGTCTTAGAAAGTTGCCTGGGGAACATTGGGAAATTAATTGGCTTCCTTATAGTCAGAAAGCCAAGATGTGTCAGAGCCAGGGCTTGAGCCCAGGCCTACTACACACTGGCTCTGGCATGTAGGAGGCACTCTCAATTCTTGTCAAGTTGAGTTGAACTGAATTCATAGCCAGCAAAAAATTTGGCTTAAGGAGTATGATCGATGGATCTGAAAAGGAACCTTAGAAATCAACTCCTCTATCTCCTCATCTTACAAAAAAGGAAACTGAGGCACAGGGAGGTTAAATGATGTTCACAAGGTTACCCAGATGGCAATTGTCAGGGGTGAGATTTGAGCCCAAATCCCCTGACTCTAGATTCAAGAGGACTCCATGGTTCCTGGGGATTCAGAGAATAATGTAGTGTATAATGAGAAATAGAGAATTGGGGAAATATGTATGTATATATGTGTACAATGTGTATGTATGTGTGCATGTATGTGTGTGTACTGTTGGAGTTCAGGGGAGGGTGGGAAGAGTTGGAGAAGATAAGGGTTCCCCAATATTACCTCCAGGATAAAATATTAATTCTTTCACCTCACATTTAAGGCCTTTCACAATCTGGCTCTGGTCTCAGTCTTGTGACTCTCTTTCAGGTATCCTACGTTCCAGTCAAACTGGTAAACTGACTTTCACTCAGCATTCCAACTCCTGCCTTCACGAACATAACCTGGCCCAAGGCCTTCCCTGTGCTTTGCATATACACCTCCCTCAACTCTTCCTCTCAGAATCCTTGCCTTCCGATTAGCCTCAGCTCAGGTATTACTGCTTGCCCCAGATCTCCCCAGTTATCAATCTTCTTTCCCTTCTCAGATTATCTTTGTATCTGTGTAGTATTGCTACCTGACCCCCCTCTCTACAATAGAATGTAAGCTTCTTGAGGGCAAAGAGTGTTTCATTTTTTTTTGCCTTTGTATCCCTATAAAATAGGAATCATAAAAGCACCTACCTCACAGAGTTGTAATGATCGAAAGAGATATTTGTAAAGCGTATTTCCTTCCCCTCCCCTTCCCTTTCCTTCCCTTCCCTGTGCTTATTAACTGTTTGCTGAATTGATGAGGGCAGGATACGAAGCAGGAGCCAGGGCTTTGGTTAGCCTGTATCTGCTCTGAGGAGCTCCATATTTTATACCAAACTGGAATGACTAACCAACTTTCTCCTTCCCTACTCAGGCTCTGCTGGAGTATTGCCATTGTGCCTGAAGCCAGGGTCAGCAGCTCCACATGCTTTGTACAGACAGGTTGGCAAAGCTCCAGAAAAGGGGCATGCTTTCCTAAAAAATGGAAAGAGTTTAAACAAACCTTTACATACTACATATGCTGCCATATTCCCTCAGGAATTCTGAGTTTGTTTTCTGGAGTTTCAGTTCTGATGAACTTAAATGACTTCCTGGAATCTTAAATTCCCTCAAACAAGTCTGAGGCTACTTGTAGGTCTTTCAGTGGAATTGATGATTCATTCATATCTTCTTCCAATTTTTGTTAGGAGAAAGCATATTGCTGTGGAAAGATTTATGAATGTGGAGATACAAGATCTGAGTTCAATCCTGGATCTTGCTACCCATGTGACTTCTAGCAAGTCACACATTTTCTGAGCCTCAGTTTCTGTATCTATAAAACAAGAGGATTGGATGAAATAGATTCTAAGGTCTTTTCTAGCTCGGGACTATGAGCTTACTGTGTACAAAGCATTGAATAATGACCTAATCATGGAATATTATTAGGAAGAAGGGACCATAGATCATCTCATCCAAGCCACCTAGCTTTCAGAGGAAGCTGAGGCTCAGACTTATAAGGTCAGAAAATAGGGTAGTGGCAAAGTCAGGAACTTGGGTCTGTTGATTGCCATGCTAGTTCTTTTTTCATTACACATTTCCCCCAAAGACTAATCCTACCATTAAGGAATAATGTGTAGATTGATGACTTGAAGGATTAAAATTGATAGGGCTCCTTATGAGTGTGTGTGTGTGTGTGTGTGTGTGTGTGTGTGTGTGTGTGTGTGTGAGAGAGAGAGAGAGAGAGAGAGAAAGTGAGAGAGAGAGAGAGAGAGAGAGAGAGAGAGAGAGAGAGAGAGAGAGAAAGAGAGAAGGATAGACACACAGAGACAGAGAGAAAGACATGGAGCAAATGCCCTGAGACATTCTCTTTCTTGCACCCATGGTTTTTGCAGGAGGTATTTCCCATGTCTGGAATGTGTGCCTTCTTCCTCTTTGTCTTAAATAATCCTTAGTTTCCTTCCAAGCACAGTTCAGTGGCCACATGAGGCCTTTCCTCACTCTCTGCAGTTATTAATACTCGGTCCCCTTCAAAATGACTTATTCCATGTTTCACATGTATTTACAGGTGTACATGTTGTGTCCCTATCCACCCTCTCAGCAGAATGTAAGCTTCTTGAGAATAGGCTTCACTTTAATCTTGAATTTCTAGTGCCTAGCACTGTTTTTGGCCTGTAGTAGGCTCTCAGCAAAGGAAGTTTTATTGAAGTGAATTGCTGAATGCCTGTTCTGGCTCCTGTTATAGGCAATTGGGAAAAGCTTGAGAGAGTAACTGAGCCAAGTAGATAGGCAGAATAACATTCTCATTAGAGCCACAAAAAGATAGAATTTCTGGTTATGGAAAAGGTCAAAGTGGGGAAATAGCCAAGGGACTTGAAGAGTCAAATTGACCTGGGTAGTTGAAGGGAAAAGAATGAGTTTAGGGCGCTGCTGCTGGACTTTTGGCTTAAGCAAGCAGGAAAAGGGAGGAGGCTGAGCTTAACACATGCTCTTCAGACACGTGGATACCACGAGGCTGGGAGGGAGGGAGAGCTCATATGTCAAATGATGGAATCAGGATCCAAAAGGATCTTGACAGGTTGGAACAATGGGTCAAACCTTACTGAATATCATGTAATAGGAATAAAAATTAAGTCTAGCACTTGGGTTTTAAAAATCAGCTGTTCAGATATGAGATGAGGGGAGCAGAACCACTCTGCAGTTGATGTGAAAAAGAATAAGGAATTTTAGTTGACTTTAAGCTCATTCTGAGTCAAGACTATGATGTGTTCCTCCTCTCCCAGATACAGAGCCATTTCCTAAAGGAGCATTTGTCAAAGGAAAAGAACAAACAATTTTCTTTTTTTTTTTTTTTTTTTTTGAGTGGGGAAGGCAAGGCAATGGGGGTTAAGTGACTTGCCCAAGGTCACACAGCTAGTAAATGTCAAGTGTCCGAGGCCAGATTTGAACTCAGGTCCTCCTGACTCCAGGGCCGGTGCCCTATTTACTGTGCCACCTAGCTGCCCCAAACAATTTTCAAAAGAAGAATTGCAAGCTATTCCCAGGCATGTGAAAGGTTGGTCTGAATCACTATTATTAAGGGAAATGCAAATCAAAACAATTCTGTTTCATCGCTCACTCAGTAAACTAGTAAAGAAGATAAAAAATGGGTATAGTCATTGTTGGGAGGGCACACTAATACACCAGTTATCAGGTTATGGCTTGGTCGAATCACTGCAGAAAGCAGTTTGGAATTATGTTATGTAAGTGACTGAAATGTCCATATCTTTTGACCCAGAGATCTCACTACTGGGCATATGCCCTGAAATGTATCACATGCATTAATATATTAATGGTAGTAAACTGGAAACAAATTAGATGTCTGTCAACTGAGGATTATAAATTAATTATAGTGCACTGAATATAATAGAATTATTATTTTGTCATAAGAAATAATAAACATGAAGAACTTGGAGAAACATGGGAAAATATATGAAACAAGGCAGAGTGAAGCAAGAAGAACTATGAAAACAATATACAATGACAACAATATTATCAATGGAGAGAAAAAGGAAACTAAGCAGTGTGTAATGACAAAGCTTGGCACCAAAGAGATGAGAAAATATATTTCCCTCCCTTCTTTGCAGAAGTGCAGAATTATGGGTGTAGAACATTGAATATGTTATTAGACTCAGTTGTGTTAATTAGTTTTGCTGAACTGATTTAAAAAATTTTTGCTACAAAGAATGACTCTTTGGAAGGGGGTGAAAGATTAGAAATTGATATAAAAAATAAAGAAAAATGAAAAACTAATTTAAAAATAATACAATCTTAAACTATATCAACAGATATATAGTGTGTAGTTTAATAGTCCTGCTGTACTCTGCCCTGGTTAGGCAAGAGTTGCATTATTTAATTCTGGGCACTATGTTTTATAGGGAACAATGACAAGCTAGTATAGTTATGCCTTTCATATCATGATTTTCCCTAGTGTGACTTCACTATATCATGGATTAGCATAAGAAATTAAATGGAAATTTTGGGGGAAGTTTTGCAGAAGTCACAGATAACATGTAAAGTCCAGCATATGACATAGAAAAAGTTTAGAAACTCAGAACTGCATAAAATATATCTATAGTATTGCATAATATCAACATCAATTTTACAATAAGGTGCTGTAAACATACTATAAAAGAAAAAGAAAAAATTCAGACTTCCTCTCTGGTATGAGGAAAGGGCCAAAATTTTTTATGCAGACTTTCCAGATTGTGGGGACACAATACCTTATTTTGTGCAATACCCTATCTTCTGACAACTATATACTCAAGATGGTGAAGTAACTTGAAACTACATGAGATGTTAAGTATTTGAAATAACTGAGCTTATTTTGCTTGAAGAAGATAAGATGTGGGGGGAGGACATGGTAAACATCTTTAAATATTTGAAGAATGGAAGATAAATTAGATGTGGAAAATGAATTAGATTTACTGTGCATGTGTTCAAAGAGCACAACTAGGACCAATGAATGAGTGGAATGTTACCCTGGGACCTACTTAGGGTCAATAAAGAGTTCAAACTAAGAAAGATCCATGGTACAAATTGAATGCTTCTCAGTTTGGAGACAGGAATACTGCCAAGAAATCTTGCACAATGAGGGGATCAGAATTGCAGTTCTAATATATTGCTTGTCTCAGAAGCTGCCTTTTGATACAAAGGGTCCAGGGACACTCCAAGAACTCATTTCTCTTGCTCAGGTGGGACCTGGGAATTATAACACCTTGCACTCTTGTCACCAGCTCCCCATATAAGCACACATGTTCACAAGGTTTCAAAACATAGGATAAATTTGGTTGATTTAGTAAAGGACACAGAAAGGATTTACTTCTGAGTGTATAGAGAGTCAACCTTTTCCCCCAGTTGACCATTTTCTTCCAGTCTCTGTGACTATAATACTATTTTGGATGGTGCTTGAAAAGCATTTAGGGTCCTTTCCTCCATATCAGGTCAGGGTTTTCTCCTCTACGTTTTACCAGTTATTCTTTCACTGACAACTCTTATCTCATCTGTACTTCATTTCTCTGCTATTACTATCCACTACTCTTGACTCATGGGTCCTCCTCTAAATGTTGCTACCTGCATTAGAATGTGAGCTACCTGAGAGCAAGGACTGTCTTTTGCTTTTCTCTTTTATACCCAGCTCTTAGCATAGTGCTTGGTCCTTAGAAGTAAGAGCTTAATAATTGGTTTTAAAAATTTATTCATTTATTCACTCATCTATTTGTACTGCTGCCATCTTTGTTCTGCTCTTCTTATCTCCACTGTTTGACAGTCCTCCAGAAGATATTCATAAGCACCTGGCTAGTACAGAGATAACACTGGCACTTCAACTGGCTGTGTTACAACTCTTTCCTACCTCTGGGGCACTGAATATCTCTGGTCTATTTAAATATTTTTTTTACATTTTTTATATTTGAGTCCCCCAGTCACACCTTTCGCACACGAAGGGTCTCTTCAGACAACTGGGGGAATGCTTCTTTCTTGGCTGACTCAAACAAGTCTCTGATTTCCACTTTGGGTCAGGTCATGTTGAGTTCATAGTCCTTTATCTACTTTCTTCTCCAGTGTCAAGATAATGCACTTCCCACTGATTTTAAACTTGAGCACTGTTTTTTGTGATTTGGAAAAACATTGTTCTCAAAGACCCATGAGCTTGGTTACATACATTATACCAGATGATTTCATCAAAAAGGAGAAGGGAAGGGAAAAACATGTGGTTTTGGTGGGGTGCTCCCAACAAAAGTACTCCCAAAGACTTAGGAGGGAGATTGCTAAATCAAGATGAAGAATTAGGTATATGACTTGTGGATCTGAAATGGCCAGCAATGGAAGTTTCCTAACACGGTTAGGATTAGGGTTAGGATTAGGTGGCAGTTTCTGGAGGTAAAGCAGAGGTCATAAGACCCAGAGAGAAACTAGCAAGAAGAGAGGCCCATAGTTCAGGTTCCAACAGTACAATATTGAGCAAGTTTTGCACCTCATGAAATGGGGGAATGCTGGGATGTGTATGTATGTATTAATTATTTGGGAGGGAAAAATAATAAAAATAATAGCAGTTCACATCTACATGAGGTTTTAGGATTTGAAAGGCACTTTACATAGGATGATACATCACAGATTTAGATCTGAAAGGATTTACAGAAGCTGAGTCCAACTTCCCTCCTTTTACAGATGAGGTTTAGGAAGGTTGTGATTAGCTCAGGGTCCTTGTCTAATTTGGTCAAAACTACCCTGTGAATTGACAGCTAGATGATACAGGGGATAGTTTTGGGCCTGGAGTCGGGAAGACACAAATTTGTGAGTTTGGATCTGGCCTCAGTCAATTAATAGCCATGTGACCTTGGGAAAATCACAACCCTGTTTGCCTCAGTTTCCTCATCTGTAAAATGAGTTGTTAAAGGAAATGGCAAACTACTCCAGTTTCTCTGCCAATAAAACCCTAAATGAGATCACAAAGAGTCAGACAGGACTGAAATGATTGAATAAAAACAACCCTGTGAACTAGAAAGTGGGATATCCATTTTACAGATAAGAAAGTTCATACTCAGAAAGATTTAAATAATTTATCTAGCATCATAGAGCCATTGAATTAGAGCTAGAAAGGACCTCAGAGGCCATCTAGTCATTGAAGCTTAGGACAGAGTCTGGGTGGGGAACCTGTGGCTTTGAGGCTCTCTAGGTCCTCAAGTGTGGCCCTTTGACTGTCCAAGTCTTTCAGAGAAAATCCTTTTATTAGGGGGATTTGTTCTGTGAAGTTTGGTGTCAGTCAAAGGGCCTCACTTGAGGACCTAGAGGGTCACATGTGGTCTCACGGCTGAGGGTTCCCCATCCTATCCCAACATCTAATGACTCATTAAATGATTTGTCCAGGGTCACACAGCTATGGCTGATACAGGGTTTGTGCTCAGTCAGTCAGTTCACAAGCATTTATTAAATACTTACTATATGCCAAGTTCTGTGCTAAGTGATGCAGGTATAAAGAAAGGCAAAATGTTGGTCCCTGCCTTCAAAGAACTGGTGTTCTAACGGGAGAGTCAAGTTTTCCTGACAAAGAATCCAATACTCTAACCACTATACTGTGTTGCCTTTCAGATTAATTCAGTATCTCTCAACACAAAGCCAAATGTGGCAGTGGATTCCTCTTTCTTTTTTTTTTTTAAACAAATGCTTTATTAACTTCTGTTTTACATCATTCATTTCCGCCAGATTTTGAGTTACAATCATTTTCCCCCCATTATTCCCCTACCCAACCTCCCAGAATAGTAGTCCCACAAGATATCTCTTCCTCCAATCTGCTCTCTCCCATACCTTCTCCCATACCCCCATCGACTTTTCCATTAGAGGAAGGTGAGTCTTTGTGTCCCAATGCCTGCACATCTCATCTCCCTATTACAAGCAAAAGAGTATTAATAATAGTATTTATATATATTTGAAACATTTAATGTTAAGACCTCGAATTTCAGATCCATTTCCTTCCTCCCTTGTCACCCATTCCCTCTGGGGAGATAAGTAATTCAGTATATGTTGTACATGTCTAGCTATGCAAAACATTATCATAGTAGATATATTGTACAAGGCTGCTTATAATTCCCTCCCACTCATCCCACCCCACACCTGGTCCATTCCCTACATGATCCTGTCCCTCTTCTATAGTGGGTACTTCCAACCTCCCCTCACCCCAAGGATGCCCTCCCATCCATCATCCCTCCTCTCATCCCCCTTCCCCCTATCCTGCTGCAGGTTGAGATATCCCATTTAGTATGTATGTCATTTTCTCCTTGAACCAAATTCAATGTGAATGTGGTTTTGCCTTTTTAGCCTTCCTTATTCTCCCCCTCCTTTGCAACCACTTCCCCTTGCTTCTTCTGCATGAGATAGTTTACCCTACCCTGTCTCTCCCCATCTCCTCTTGCCACTTTCCTCTCTCACCTCTTAATTTCATCCCTTGAGTATTCTCCCTTCCCAACAAATTCAACTTATGCCCTCTATCCATATATAACTGTAACCATATACACACACATTCACATATGTATTCATATGACCACACCCCCTTCTTCCATTATTTTCATAGTGAGAAAGAAATCATCATTCACAGTTATTGCTTTTCCATATAGGGATGTAAATAGTTCAACTTTGATAAGTTCCTTTTGATTTCTTTTCCCTGATTACCTTCTCAGGCATCTCTTCCTTCTTGTGTCTGGATGTCAAATTTTCTATTCAATTCTGGTTTTTTCCTCAAGAATGCTTGAAAGTCCTCTATTCCACTGAATGACCATATTTTCCCCTGAAACAAAATACTCAGTTTTGCTGGGTAGGTGACCCTTGGGTTCATTCCCAGTTTTTTTGCCCTCTGGAATATCATATTCCATGCCCTTCGATCCCTCAGTGTAGAAGCTGCCAGGTCCTGGGCTATTCTGATTGTGTTTCCACAATATTGAAATTGTTTCTTCCTGGCTGCTTGTAGTATTTTCTCCTTGATCTGGGGATTCTGGAACCTGGCTATAATCTTCCTGGGAGTTTTCTTTTTGGGATCTTTTTCAGGAGGTGATCAGTGGATTCTTTCAACCTCTATTTTGCCCTCTGGATCTAAAACATCAGGGCAGTTTTCCTTGAGAATTTCTTGAAGGGTGATTTCTAGGTTCTTTCCTTGATCATGGCTTTCAGGTAGTCCAATAATTTTTAAATTGTCTCTCCTGGATCTATTTTCCAGGTCAGTGGTTTTTCCCATGAGATATTTCACATTGCCTTCTAATCTTTCATTTGTTTGGATCTGCTTAACAGCATCTTGATTTCTCATAAAGTCATTAGCTTCCATTTGCTCCAGTCTAACTCTGAAGGAATGAATCTCCTCAGTGAACTTTTGAGATTCTTTTTCCATCTGGCAAATTCGACTTTTTAAGGCATTCTTCTCCTCATTGCCCTTTTGGGCCTCCTTTGCCATTTGAGTTAGTCTATTTTTTAAGGTGTTGTTTTCCTCAGTCAGGCTGTTGACCCTCATTTCATACTTTTCCTGCATCCTTCTCATTTCTCTTTCCAAGTTTTCCTCCACTTCTCTTATTTGATTTTTAAAGTCCTTCTTAAGGTCCTCTATGGCCTGCAACCCACTCATGTTTTCCCCTGGGGCTTTTGGAGCAGGACTTCTGACCTCACAGTCCTTTTCCTGCTCTATGCCCCCAAAATAGGAGTCTAGGGTTGCATTTTTCTGTTTCCTTTGCCTTGGCATGTTGCCACTTAATTGCTTGACTTTTGGGCTTGTTGCCACACTATGGCTTTAAGGCCAGATAGAGGAATTTTCGTCCCGAACGTGTGGGGGTCAACTTCCGTTTCTGGCAAGCTGTAAACCCACCCACGACTTCCACCCTAGATCACAATCCAGATCCAGGGAGGTTAAAGCAAGAGTGATTACCCCCCAAGACTGATCGCTGGATCTCCCTACAAATTTGCAGGCTGGGAGCAGGAGCTGCCTCTGAAAACTACAAAATGGCATTTGTCCTCAGTGGCTTCTAGCCCCCAGGGGAGGGAGCCGACGCATTCCCTAATACCAGTCCCAAAGTCCATAGGACACTAACCTCTTACTTTGTCCCAGGCAAGTCTATGTTGATAATTCTGGAGTTGCCACAGCTCCTGGTGTTCTGGGGTTCCTCCAGCTGGCTGCTGGCCCTGCTGCCCTGGGGCTAAAACCTCGGCTCATGCGGACCTGGGCTCGGCTCGGCTCGGCTCTTGCGCTCTGCGTGCTGCCAGGTCCCAGACTGCTGCGCTGGTCCTTCCTTCAGGGCTGCTGGGCTGTCCTCAGCGGGAGTTTAGCTTCTCTGTGTCGTTTTGTGGGTGTTGGGGCTCCAGAAGTTGTTCAGAGTCCCCTTTTACATCGTTTGGGGGGAATGTGGGGGCAGAGTGGCTTGGATGAGCTGTTTCTACTCCGCCATCTTGGCTCCGCCGGATTCCTCTTTCTTAACCAAGAATTTGTTGTTCAGTCATGCTGGACCCTTTGTGACTCCATTTAGCATTTCTTTTGTCCTTCTCCAGCTTGTTTTACAGATGAGAAAACTGAGGCAAACAAGGTTAAATGCCTATGGCTAGTAGGTATTTCCAGTTGGATTTGAACTCAGGTCTTCCTGACTCTAGGCCTAGCATTCTATCCACTGTACCACCTTACCTGCCCTTATCCAAGAGTAGATCTTGAAAAACCCCATAAGACAGACCCACACAATATGTGACCTTCAGTGGCTTGCAACCCACCAAAGGATTTTTGGTGGCCTGGGGGAAAATGTGGGGTCCCCACTGTGCACTTTCCTGTTTGTCACGTGACTTGAGGCAACCAACCATTGTCAGTCTGTTCCTAGTCTAACCTCCCTAAGACCCAAGGAAGTTTAGCCTATTTTCATTTTGACCCCTACCTACTGCCAAGTTGTGCGGGTCTGCCATGAGAAAAATTTGCAGGCAATTTAACACTTTACCAAGAACTCCTTCATATTGGGCTCTGTGTTCTCAATGTGTTCTTGGCTCATTATGCCAAGAAGTTGTCAGGCACTCACTGTCTAACCTGTATGTACTTCCATCCCTCCCTTTCATACCCCTCCTATCCTGTGTTGCTTTGTCTTAAGAAGATCTGGGTTGAAACCTGAGCATATGTGTGAGAGAGGCCTCGAGGCTGGTTTTTGGCTAAGATGAACAGGGAAGGGGAGGGAGCTTCCAAGCATAGCTGGAGAGGCCAGAGTCCAGGCTGGGGAGTGGGGGAGAAACATAGTGAACTGTAGATTTAGATAAATGGCAGAATGAAACATGGGAAGTGAAATTTGGAAAAGATCAAGGGGAAAAATCCCACCAGTCAATAACATAAAAGCAGGTTTTTGGCATCCCCATTTTGGTTTGTTCACGCCCTCCCTGAGGTTGATGGGAGTGTCAAGGGCTTGTTTACTCAGCAGTCCACACTGGGGCTCAGACCAGCTCCATGGGGTGTGGTAGGCTCCTAGGACAAAGAGGAGAGATGATGCTGACAGACAACACGCTCTGTGGGAGAGGGGCCAGGCAGGCTGTGGGAGCTCAGTATTAGCACTGAGGAATTCAAAACCTCACTTAAACACTGACTCAGCCTGGGACCCGCTGCTGGCAGCCTATGGGTGACTTGGTTTCCCAAGCTTTAAAGGAGGGATAATGATACTCATTTTACAAGGGGGAATTGAGTTAATTAATGTTTATGAAGAGCTTGGCAATTCAGGGATGAAAGGGGCTAAGTACAAAGCATCATTGTGCAGTGGAGTGGGTCATATTACCAGTAACACAGTTGGCCTTCTATCATGTGATTGAAATAAAAATCTACAGATAAGATTCATTATGGAAAATGTGAAAATGTGAAAGAAGGTTTCCCCCCTTGGCATGCTAACAATACTGTTATCTCTTCAGAATGGTTTATAAGAAACTACATTTCTGTTCAGGCATCATGGGGCCTGGAGTCAGGAAGACCTCAGTTCAAATCCAGCCTCAGACACTGATTAGCTGTGTGACCCTGGGCAAGTCACTTAACTTTGTTTTCCTAGTCTGTGAAATGAGCTAGAGAAAGAAATGGCAAACTATTCCAGTATCTTTACCAAGAAAACCCCAAATGCTGTCGTGAAGAGTCAGACACAAATAAACAATAACATTTTAATTCTAATTTGGAGGTAGTGTAATGTGGTGGAAAGAACTAAGTTAAAGGAAATGTGTTCAGATCCTACCTCTCTATAATATTGTGAAGTCATTCAACCTCCTTGGGCCTCAGTTTCCTCAATCTATAAAAATATGGTGGCTGGACTAGGTGGCTACTCAGACCCCTTGCAGTCCTAGGTTCTCTGGCATATAGTGATGGTGCTAGGGTATGAAACACTTTTTGACTGTCAGATGTGAGATACCCATACCTTCCTCCTGTAGATTTTGGAACAGGGAAGAATGCTTATTCTCAGATGTTGTGCTATTTAAGTTATGAAACAGATATTATGGCATGGAAAGAACACAGGATTTAGAATGATAAGTCCTAAACTCAAGTCTTGATTCTGTTGCTTACTAGCTGTATAGCTTCAGGTAAGTCATTTTAGGGCAGCTAGGTGGAACAGTGGATAGAACACTGGACCTGGAGTCAGGAAGATCTGAGTTCAAATCAGATCTTGATAGCTGTGTGTCCCTGGGCAAGTCACAACTCCTATTTGCCTCAATTCCTCATCTGTAAAATGGGGACATAATGAAGAAGGAAATGGCAAGCCGTTCCAGTATCTTTGCCAAGAAAACCCCATGGACAATCGACAAGGTCAGGTAGAGTTATATACAATTGAACAACAACAACAAGAAGAAATTGTTTTAACCCCTCTGGGGCTCAGTTTCCTCAATTTTCAGGAAATATTAAATCTTGCCCAACTTACTTCTATGGGTTAATATGAGGCCTAAATAAGATAATGTATATAAAAGATATTCAAAGTCTCCATATAACCCAAAATATTTATAGAATCACTTTTTGTCATAGCTAAAAATTGGAGACAAAGCAGGTACTCACTGATTGAGGACCAGCTAAACAAATTGTGATACATGAATGTAATGGAATATTTCTGTGCTGTAGCAAATGATGTATGTGAATATAGAGAAGCTTGGAAAGATCTACATAAATTGATACAGAGTGAAGCAAACAGAACCAAGAGAAAAGTCTGCGCAGTAACTGTAGCAATGTAAATGGAAAGAATGGGCACACCCCAAAAAACAAAATAAATTCACAAAATGATAGAGATCAATAGGATTCAAATGAAGAGATATGAGAGGGCACCCCAACCTGCTCCCTTCATGGAGATAGGAGGCCTGCAGATGTTTGCACATGTTTTTGGACTTTTTCAACGTATTGATCCTTTGTGTGGATTTTTCTCCCCCTTTCAAAAAAATACTATTTGTTGTACAGGATAACTCTCTGGGAGACAGATGGATATTTGGGATAACTATCATGATGTAAGAAACAGAAGATGTCGATAAAACTTTATTAAAAAAAAGAAAAATGTATTTAAATCCTCTGCAATTAGCTTCTCAAGAATTTCTCCAGGTTTTTTTTTCCCACGTCGGTAAGTGAAGCAGTGTCTAGAGCACTGAGCCTGGAAGTCAGGATTCACCTGAGTTCAAATGTGACTTCAGACACTTCCTAGCTATGTGACCTTGGGCAAGTCACTTAATCTCTGTTTGCCTCAGTCTCCTCAACTGTAAAATGGGGATAATTATAACACCTACATTGCAATGTTGTGAGAATTATATGACACAATTCCTGACATGTTGTAGGTGCTGTCTAAATGCTTAGTCCCTTCCACTTTATCCTTTTTGATCAGACTGGCCTGCTATCTGTTTCCCATGCACTACATTCTATTTCCTGTCTTTGTGCAAGAGGCCCCTCATGCTCCCTTTTTCCCTGTACCTCATATAGAGTCTATAGCTTCCTTCAAGACCTTTCCTGATTCCCTGTAATTGTAAAATGAGCGATTTAGAGTTGGAAGGGGACTTTGAGGTTGTCTAGTGACCAGGACTTCTTAAACTTTTTTCACTTGTGACCCCTTCAGTGCTTCTTAAACTGTGGGTTGCGACCCCATAGGAGGTCTACCCTCTAATTTTACAGATGAGGAAACTGAGGTTCAGGGAGGTCAGATGAAGTGACTTGTTAAAGGTCACATGGGACAGTGACCGAAGCTAAATTTGAACCCAGGTCCTCGGACAGGACTGAAACAACTGAAAAATAACAACTTCTGCTTCCAAATCCAATGTGTTTTCTATCATAGTGTTCTACTTCTCTCTAATTGTTAGCACTCTTTCCCTTTCAAAATTATTTTGTACTAATTTTTGTACATGTTGTCTCCTCCCTTGTAAAATGTAAGCTCTCTGAGGGCAAATTTCTTCATTTTTGTGTTTGTATTTCCAGAGTCTAGCACAGTTTTAGGCACATAGCAAGGACTTAATAAATGCTAATTGAATCAAATTTTGAAACTGTAAAACGTCATATAAAGGTGATAGCAATTATTATTTTATCATTATTATAATTGAGACTTGTTTATTTTAAAAACAAGTATATTTCTAAGTGCCCTGTTAAGGGTGCTGTGAGAAAAAGAGCTTTTTGTTGCTCCATCAATGCAAGAGAAGAGGATAACAGTGAGCACCAGAAGAACAGCTAATAAAGAAGTGTTTTAATGTTACCTAAATTGTTCCTGAGTGAGCCAAGGTCATCAAGACCTACAATCCAGAGTTGTGTTGCTTGGGAACATAGGTTTCCTCACTAATGTTCCCTTCTACTAGGTTTCTGTGCGCATGTGTCCACTCTCCTTCATGGACACTGTGACAGTACAGACCAGGCTAATGTGTTTATTCCTGCTTTTCTCATTGACTGAATAAATGTTTTAATTATTATTAATGCTTTTGTGTTTTTGCTCCATAACTATTTACTGTTTGAGTACTGATCAGTTGTACTAATATTTTTTGTCTTTAAAAATAGCATTTGTGACAAAACAGGAAAATGACAAATGCTGGAGAGGATGCGGGCAAATTGGAACACTAATGCATTGCTGGTGGAGTTGTGAACTGATCCAACCATTCTGGAGAGAAATCTGGAATTATGCCCAAAGGGCTATAAATAATTTCATACCCTTTGACCCAGTAATACCACTTCTAGGGTTATATCCCAAAGACATCATAGAAGTGGGTGGAAGACCCATATGTACAAAAATATTTATAGAGCTC
Source organism: Gymnobelideus leadbeateri (assembly GCA_011680675.1). Taxonomy (NCBI): domain Eukaryota; kingdom Metazoa; phylum Chordata; class Mammalia; order Diprotodontia; family Petauridae; genus Gymnobelideus; species Gymnobelideus leadbeateri. Next base: position 95,503 of record WOXC01001250.1, read on the forward strand.
TTTTTGTGGTTGCAAGGAATTGGAAATTAAGGGGGTGACCATCATATGGGGAATGGCTGAAAAAGTTGTGGTATATGCATGTAATGGAATACTATTGTGCTATAAGTAACGAGGAGCAGATGGACTTCATATTTACTTGGAGAGGCTAATATGAACTGATGCTGAGTGAGAAGAGTAGAACCAGGAGAAATTTGTATACAATCACAGACACAACATATGTGTGATGACCAACTATGACAGACTGGACTCTTCTCAGCAATGCAGTGATATGTCAATCCCAAAAGACTCATGATGGAGAGAGATGTCTACATCCAGAGAAAGAACTAGAAGGAACTGAGTTTGAATCCTGATTGAAGCAAACTACTTGATCTTTTGTGTTTTATTGTTTGGTTTTATTTCCTCTTTACCATTTTTCATTCCATCTAGTACAATCCACCTTTGTAACCTGACTAATGTCTAATGTGAAAGTACATGCAGATCCTATACTGGATTGTATGCTGTTGTGGGGTGGGGGAGAAGGGAGGGAAGGAAAATTTGAAACTCAAGGAATTATGAAATTGAATCTTGTAAACTAAAAGTAAACAAACAAATTAATAAAGACAAAAAATAAAAATAGCATTTGTTATGGTATGCCTCTCTGAGAGGGATGACGTAAAAAAGACATTAAAAATAAGTATAGTGTGTGCTCCTTTTTGTAAATGGGACCTGGGCATTCTGCCATTGTCCTTTCCAGTTCTTATTTTCCTTCCATAGGATTATAGATCACAGAATCATATACTTTAGGGCCACAAAAGGCCTTACAGATTATTGTGTCCAACTCCCTCATTTCATAGATGAGGAAAATTAGTACCTAAAGATTTGCCCAACTGACTTGCCCAGGGTCACAAAGCTAATCAGTGTCTAAGGTCCAAGTCTGACATTATAGAATTTGCCCATTTCCTAATCTTGTGTGGAATGGAAAAAACATTTCGTTTCAGGTTTGGGTGAAAGAGTGCAATTAGAGGGTTTAGAAGGCAAACATGACACAAGAAGCCTTGACTGATGTGGTCATTATTCTGATGAGACTTGAGAGGAGTTCAGTCCTCTTCTCTATTACTTGGGTTGCTGAGATTTCAGCACTTCCTGGGCTAAACCCAAGATTTACCAATGGTTGCCAGTCAAAATGATATCATATGTTAAGCTTTCCCTTGCATGAAAACAAACAAAAACTCCAAATTTCTCAAGAAACCAGAATCCTTTATATCACTTTAGCGATGGCATCAACTTTGGAGGTAGGATAGTCTAATAGGACTGTGTCTGACAGGTATGCTTGTTGCATGGGTTTTCTTTTTCTTTTTTAAAATTTAGATCTGTAATTTCTTTAGTGCTGGAAATTCTCAGTGAGGAAACTCTCAATGTTAATACAGATCAGGCATTATTCTGTATTTTATGATCTTAGAGAGCTACCTAAGGAACTGAGAGGATTTGAATCCTTCCTGACCTTGAGGCCAGTTCTCCTAAGCTGGGCTACTTTTTGACATGCTTTAAAAATTAATATATAAACTGAAAACTTTAAGATAGAGAACTCCTAAAAAGCTTTAGCCTCTCTCCAATTAGTTAGCCAACAACATTGTGTGCAAAACTGGATGTGGGAGAGAGAAGTTGTTCAAAGACAGGTTGTAATTTTTTAAAGTGTAATTGTCAAGAATTTTCAATGAATCCTGTTTCTGGGTAGAATTCTACTCTGTGTGGATTTGGTAACCTGACTCAACCATTGTCCTGCCTCTGTTTCCTGTGTGTCTCTTAATTAGGAAGTGTATTGATTATTTAAAACGAGAGATTTCTGACTCAGGAGAAACAGTGAAATGTATCCTGAGGTTTCTGAGTTAGAATTTGTTGATGATTCCCAGAATTTCAGATTTGGAAGGGATCTCAGTTAACATCTAATCCAGTCCATGCCTGAAAAGGAATCTCTTCATTTCTTCAGGAGTCCTACATTTCTTTACTGCAAATGAGAAGGTTGGACTAGGTGACCTCTAAGATTCTTCCAATTCTGTGATTCCACAATGAGACATGGTATGATATAGTAGACAGAAAGCTAACCTCAGAGTCGAGCAGACCTGGGTTTGAGTTCCATACTGATACATACTGACTCTATGACCCTACACAAGTAGCTTCACTTCTCACTGGCCATAAGCAACTCTCTAAGATTTTAAAATATCAATCTGCATTGTTAGAAGGAATTTCTTTGTGGTGATTTTCCTCCCCATGGAGTGAAATCACACTCCAATCAAAAAGATTTTGTAGGGAATGCCCAATAAGAGTCCATTTAACATTTCTTTAAAGATCCCCGGTTGAGGGAAACTCACCATCTCTCAAGGCAACTTATTCTACGTTTGGACAGCTCCAATCGCTAAGAAGTCTTCCCTTCTATCAAGCCTAAATTTGCCTCTTTGTATACTGGGGAGGTGTAAGGATTAACTTGAAGTGATATAAGAAACCAAGGTATCAAATAAATAAAGCAATAAAAGAATCGTCTGACCTCTAGTGTTGTGCTTAATTTGGTCATCCGATTCCACAAGGATGGATTCTCCAGTGAGAACTTTCAAAATAGTGGCTGAATTTTTAAGAAAGCCTCTCATGTGTATCACATGTCCATGTCTGAGAATGGACATTCCACTCCAGGAATACACAATTCCTTGAATGGAATGCCACAGCCCCTGGGGTAAGCTTTGATGTAGCAATGTTTTCCTTCCAAATCAGCACCTGCACACTCTCATTATGTTGGTTTACATAAAGAATACCAATCAGAAGCCACACCCTTTGTACAGGTGGCTTGGTAACATTACTATCAGGGGTAGAAGACAGGAATTCATAGTGAAGACTGTGAGTGCATTGATGAAATACCAGTCTTTCTGGTTTCTAAACTCATCATGATTAGTAACCATAACCACTGCTTTTATTAGAACCCTAATTGGTAATTGTCTGGTGCCTGAAGGACACTGCTAGTTGACAGACTTTTTTTCTTTAAAAAATATTTAATGATGCTCTTTTTAAAAAACATGATTGTCATTTCCCTAAGTTCACATCTTCCCTCCCTCCCCACCCCACTTTCCTAAACCCGCCCTTGTAACAAGTAAGTTCAGTTAACCACAATTCATCAACAAGTCTGGTCAACATTGGCCAAGTCTGACAGTACATGCTCCTGCACATATAATCCACCACTATGTTACCAATGTCAGTCCTCTGAAGGCATGATTAGTCACTGCATCAAAACTCTGAAGTCTCTCAATGTCTTTAAATTGTAATCCTTACATAGATTGTTCTCACAATTCTGTTTATTTTACTTTCTACCAATTCACACAAGTCTTCTCAGCTGTCTATGAATTTTTCATGTTCTTTCTTTTGGTCAATGTAATAATATTCCATTACATTCATATGCCATGGTTTCCCAGTTGATAGGTATCCACTTTCATTCTAGTTATTTGCTACTACAGAAAAATGCTACTTTAAAATATTTTGTATATGTGGAGCCTTTTTCTCTTGACAGCTTATTAAGGGACTGTACCAAGGTGGCAAAGACCCATCACAATGGATTACTTTCTTTTCCTCTTCCATTATATATAAAGCATAGCAAAGAGCATCTTTTCCATTCCATAAAGGATATTGCCAAAGATGAGTGGGACCATCATATGCTATCAGGTTAATCACTTAAAAAAAAACCCTCCAAATTATCTACCTAGAACAAGAAATCAAACATCAGTGTATCAGTTAACACATTTCTTATGTTGGCAACATTGGTTCTTCTTCCCTATTCCAGTCAGAGGAGCAGAAATCATCTACTAGAGCATTTGGATTGCTATTCTTTTTCTCAAGAGTTGAGGTGAGAGGGGCGGCTAGGTGGCGCAGTGAGTAGAGTGCCGGCCCTGGAGTCAGAAGGACCTGAGTTCGGATCCGGCCTCAGACACTTAACGCACACACAAACGAAGTCTAGCCGTGTGACCTTGGGCAAGTTACTTAACCCCAATTGCCCTAAAAAGAGTTGAGGTGAGAATAAGAATAACTCCATTGGTGGGGACACCCTTTTCTATGACCTGTCATTTGTGTCCATGTAGGTAGTAGCATTTCTATTTTGTTACTTGTAGACTTTGTCACTTGAAGAAGGCAGCATATTGCAACACAAAGTGTGGGATTTTTAGTCAGAGGCACAGGGTTCAAATCTTGGCTCAACTATTTTTCAACTTGACCTTGGACAAGTCAATTTGCCAGTGTGGACCCCAGATTTCTCACCTATAAAATGAGGTGATTTGGATTAGGTGAACTTTAAAGTTCCCTCCATCTCGACATCTATGATCCTATATGGAAAGAGAAAAAGAAAATGAGTCATAAGTCAAACACGACTTTCCACTACACTGCAAAGAAGACGTGTATAAGATGGTGAAAGGAGCATTGGACTAGGAATTAGAAGTTCTGGGTTTAAGTTTTGGATCTTCTTTTAAGGCATGTGACCTTGGGTAAATTATTTCACCTTTAAGGACTTCCTTTTCTTCATCTGTAGAGTAAAGATGGAAGTTGGACTCCTGACCACTTGTTGGATGTGTTGTATTATTTTTTTCAGGTAGATACACATGCATGTCTATAGAGGTCTCTTAAATCTTGGAAATTCAGAGATTCTGGGACTAGATGTATCATGGCAAAGTGGAAAGACCACTGGACACAGAGTCAGAAGAGAGTTGGGATCAAATCCTGGTTCTAACATTTATTAATTCTATAACCCTGGAAAAGTCACTGACCTCTCTAGACCTCAGTTTCCTCATATATAAAATGGGGATAATATTGCTTACACTAACAAGTGCAAGTATTGAACTTTAAAGCACTATGTACTTGTGAGATGCTGTTGTGAACTCTAAGGTTTCTTCTAGTTCAAAAGTTATTTAAAATGATATGTGCACTTGAAATTTTACATTAAATTGTGACCTTTAAGACTGAACATTTTCATTTCAGCATTAATGTCTATTCACATAAAATAAGGAGAGAACAAACACAGAAAAGGCAGCCCTCAAACCCAGGTAAAATCTTGCCTTGTCAGGGCATGGTCTTTAGCTGCCATGTGGTTATGGCCATGTGGCAGCTGCAGTGGAAGATAGAATGAGCTGATTTTCCCCTACTTCTCATAGGAAGTTGAGAGAGAGAGGGTGGGAGGGAGGGAGAGAGAGAGAGAGAGAGAGAGAGAGAGAGAGAGAGAGAGAGAGAGAGGTGGGGGACACTATATGATAAGAAAGTTGAAGGAACATCATAAAATATTTAGAAAGACAAAGGGTATTCCCTGTTTCCTTGGTCTACTGAATCAGTGAACAATCACCCCACAGGTAGGAAATAAAACTCAGGAACTTTTCATCATAAATCTAGACTTGGAAGGAACCTCAAAGGCCATTTAGTCCAACCTCTTCATTTTACAGATGAGGAATCTCAAGTCTAATGAGGTTTAATGAGTATTTCAAGGTCAGAGAGGTAGAAAGGATCAGAAGCTGGATTTGAACTTAAGTCTCCTAACTCTAGAGAGAGGACTCTTTCTATTGCAGGATAAAATTAGCTCCCAATTACACAGCAATTCAAATTTACAAAGTACTTTTCCTTATATATGGGGCAGCTAGTTGGTACAGTGGATAGAGCACTAAGCCTGGAGTCAGGAAGACCTGAGTTCAAATCTGACCTCAGATTATTAGCTGTGTGATAAAGGGCAAGTCCCTTAATTTTGTTTGTCTCAGTTCTCCATCTGTAAAATAAGCTGGCGAAGGAAATGGCAAACGACTCCAGTATATTTGCCAGGAAAAGTCCAAATGGGGTCATGAAGAGTCAGACATGACTGGAAATGACTTAACAAAACAAAAATCCTCATAATGTACCCACGAGGTAGTTAAAGCAATTTTTTTATTTTTATAGATGAGGAAATTTAGAGCAATTAAGTGACTTGCCAAAGGTCACAAAGATCATAAGGCATAAAGTCAGAACCCAAACCCAGGTGTTCTGCCTCTATACCCTTGCTCTGCCCACTACACACCATGATACCAATCACAAAGTCTCCCACCCAGTTGAAGCCTAATATTAGAAGAAAAACATTTTGATCTTTAGCTTAGCACTTCCCCAACTGAACTATTTCTGTTGTGAATATCAGAAAACAGCTTATTAATATTCTGTGCTACAGAACTTGAGATCACTAGCATCTCTCTTCTGGTAAAAACCTCTTCCCCTCTTCACCTCCATCTTGTAGACTCTCTGGTTTCCTCCAAGGCTCATCTCAGGTGTCAGCTTCTACAGAAATCTTTCCTGATCCCTCCAGCTGCTGGTGCCCTCCTCAAAATCATTTTGCAGATGCCAACTTGCTTTTAACTACCTTGCATTTATTTTATAATAATAGCTACCCTTTATATAGGGCTTACTATGTGCCAGGTACTACGCTGAGTACTTTACAATTATGAACTCGTTTGATCCTCACAACAACCATAGGAGATAGATGCTATTATTATCCTCATTTTATAAATGAGGAAACTGAGCCAAACAGAAGTTAAGTGACTTGCCCAGGGTTACACAGCTAATAAATATCTAGGGTTGGATTTAGATTTTCCAGACTTCAGATCCAACCCTCTATCTACTATGTTACCTAGCTCTATCTATCTGTCTATCCAATATAGATATATACAAACACATACAAACATGTTATCTATCTTGAATATACATATATATGTACATGTTGTCTCCTCTGATAGAGTGCAAGCTATCTGAGGCAGGGACTGTTTCATTCTTTTTGGAGTAGGGGTTGGATTGGAGAAGACCCCCAGGGAGCATGCATAGATTGGACCTATAGGAACCATCTCATGGATCTTGCTCTGAGTTGACCAACCTATTCCTAGGGAAACACTTCTGAAGGACTTGTCAATTTGATACAACAAAACAACCTAGACCATTTCTTGGTGCTTTCCTTACCCTAAGTCAACAGCAGTGGGGTGCATATTATGCTGTATAATATGCTATTACAGTTTAAAAGCACAGAAAGTTTCCTGTTCACTCTTGTTTTTCATTTCTCTGCTCATGGTAACTCTTTTTCACTAGACTTCTTTTGAGGGGTAGAGGAAGGTAAATTCACTGTGGCACCAACTGGATGCCATGAAATTACTGCATGCACCTAAGAATCATGACCTGACTAGGCAAGTCTTATCCCGGATTTTGTGGTGTTTCTTCTGTGTTTGTTATTTCCTTATCTTAGGTGAACAAGGATTGATACTGAGATCACCACTTTCAGGCTTAGAGGCCATCTTGTGCATTCTAAAGGTTCCGCAGTTATGGTTCCTTTGACTGGAGCTGAATGGCTGCTGTCTTGGAGTTTTTCATCAACAAGAGGAACAGCCCAGGCCCTTATTTAGTTTGCTAGAAGACAGACTAGGAGTTGTTTGGACAGTGGGGAGCAAAGGTGAAATGTCTAATGCCTATTTGGCAGTCCCACAAAATGCTTTATGTTGGGGTGAGGTTTAACTCAGCCTTCCAAGAAAGTACAGAGGTAGTTATAAATAAGGTTACTGAATTTTATTTTTAATTGTTCTGGCATTTATGAGTGTTTTGCGGTTAGTGTTCCCTTTTTGTGTAGGAAATAAATACCTATCCCATACTTGATTTATATTGTACTTTGAATTCCTTTCTACTACACCTTTTTGGGAGATCCTAGGCTTGAGTTAGCACCTTAGATTTAAATAATTTTACCCTGGGGTGTCCAGATGGGGGTTATAAGAAGACAAAGAATATTAAGTACTCTAGCTCTCCTAAGGGGTAAGACTAACCAAGACTGAACCTAGTCTAGGTCTGTATCCCAAAGAGATCATTAAAAAGAGGAAAAAAACCTACAAGTACAAAAATATTTATAGCAACTTTTTTGTGTGGTAGCAAAGAACTGGAAATTGAAGGTGTACCCAGAAATTGGGGAATGGCTGAACAAGTTGTAGTTATATGGATGGAATGGAATTCTAGTGTGTTATAGGAAATGATGACCAGGTGGATTTCAGAAAAACCTGGAAAGACTTACATGAATTGATGCTAAGTGAAGTGAGCAGAACCAGGAAAACATTGTACACAATAATAGCAACATTTTGCAATAATCAACTATGATTGACTTAGCTCTTCTCAGCCATACAATGATCTAAGACAATTCCAAAAGATTCCAAAAGACAAATCCAAAAAGATTCATGATGGAAAATGCTATCCACATCCAGAGAAAGAACTGATCCAAATAAGGATCAAGACATACCATTTCTGCTTTCTTTGTTTTTTGGTGTTCCTTTTCCTTTTGTTCTGTTTCTTCTTTTACAACATGACTAATAAGGAAATATATTTTACATTATTGCACATGCATAACCTATATCAGATTGCTTGCCATTTTGGTAAGGGGAGAGAAAAATTTGGAACTCAAAATTTTATGAAAAATGAATATGGAAAATTGTCTTTTACATGTAATTGGAAAAAATAAAATGCTATTTACATAAAAAAAGAAAAACCAAAAAGACTGAACCTAGTCTGGATGACAAGAATAAGTTCAGAGTGGAAGACCTCCTTACTGGAGAAAGAATGGGGGCAGTGGGTCTCCTGGACCCAGGAGTGACTTTTTTTTTAGGAGGGAAGACAGGGCAATTGGGGTTAAGTGACTTGCCCAAGGTCACACAGCTAGTAAATGTCAAGTGTCTGAGGCTAGATTTGAACTCAGGTCCTCCTGACTCCAGAGCTGGTGCTTTATTCACTATGCCACCTGGCTGCCCCTGTGAGTGACTCTTTAATGCTAGAATTATATTTGCACCCCTTGTCCTTAGCACAAGTTCTACACACATAGTAGATATACAATAAAGGTTTGTTGGTTGAACAGTTGATTGATTGCTATCTATATACATATACCTTGTCTTCTCTCTGATACAGTACAATCTTCTTGAAAGCAGGGAATATTCAACTTTTCCTTTATATTTTCATTGTCTAGCCAGTGTCTGGTATAAGGGAGGCACTTAAGTGGTTTTTAGTTGAAGATTACTCTGTTTGGACAAGATCATATCAATGATGATAGTGGAAAGAACATTGGATTTAGAGTCAAAAGAACTGGGTTCAAATCTCATTCTGTAATTTACTGTTTTTATGACCTTGGGAAAGTCATTCAATAGATTTAAGCCTCAGTTTGCTCATCTGTAAAATATGAGATTGGACTGCAGTTCTAGATACATGACACTGTGAACTGTGTGATTTAGCTTTTGTGCCATCCAGAGATGATCATTAATCCAGAGCTTGTTCAAGATTTCAGGATATAAGGGTAGCTAGGTGGCACAGTGAATAGAGCATCGGCCCTGGAGTTAGGAGGACCTGAGTTCAAATCCAGCCTCAGACACTTCACACACACATGCACAAAAAACTAGCTGTGTGACCTTGGGCAAGTCACTTACCCCAATTGCTCCTCCAAAAACAATACTCCAAGATTTCAGGATATACATTTTACCTGAAGTTTTTTTTTTCTATTCCATTGCCCAGCAAACTGAACCTTGGCTACTTTTTCTGGTTCCTCTCTCCCTGAATCCTACCCGCCAATTATTTTATTTCATTCTTTGGCATTCACATTTTATGTGATTTGTATGGTTATATATGATTTATATGATTAATTTTACTATTAACTTCCTACATTAGTTTTAAGAAAACAGAAATTTTCGTAGTTTCTCCTACCCACAAAACAAATAACTTCTCAAGACAACAGCTTTATTATCAACATGGGGACTGGTAAATAATCACACTATGATTCCATAGTTGTATGCTATTTGAATGGTTCCTACACACTTCCTCAGAGATATATGTTCCTATGGCTTCAAATATCTCCATATGAGAGAAAGGATTATTTCTCTCTTATATTTATAATCAATTGTTAAATTAGGACTGGAATTTTTTTCAGAAATCTGTAGGTTGTTCAGCCTCTGAAGGACATTGTTGATGGATGATATTGCCCAAATCCCCTGAGGTATGAGCTTTTCATCCTGGGTGGGAGACCCCACTCAACAAGAGAGCCTTACAAAGAGTTTAATCTAAGGTAAATCCCACCTCATTGTGTTCTACTTAGACTTAGGTGCGGATCCTTCATCTAGATCAGGGCTTCTTAAACTTTTTCTACTTGCAACCCTTTTTTCCTGTTCAGCCAGTTTGTTGCTGTTGCATGGCCTGAGACCATGTTCAGTGTAAAGTGCACGTGCTTGTGTTCAGAACTAAGGTTGCAGTGAAGCTGCTTGATGAAAAATGGGCAAGTGCTGCCAGAAACACCTCAGATTCATTATGTGTTTGATTTTTAATTAATTTTTGGTCACTGTGCATTCAGAAACCTTTTACTGTTGATCCCATATGGGGTCCTGACCCACAGTTTAAGAAGCGCTGGTCTAGACTGCCTGCTGGAGGTGGTCTAGGAGCAACAGTGATCAGTCACATTTCCCTCAGCCCTCATTAGAATGGCTTCATTTCTCGTTATAATATGCATTCTTCTCATTAATTGCTAATCAATCAGAGTTGATTGCCACCCTCAGAAATACCCACTCTTCCAAGGGCATATAATCATTGAATGGTTTTCATGAGGGGTCTTTGGCATTCAAGAGTACCACTGACCTCTCTTATTAATTGTCCACTAGCATAATTAATAAAATGATTAATTACCCACAAAAAAAATATTTCAGGGACTTTATTCCTGAAGCCAGCTTCACTCTCCACTACCATCAAAACCCCAAACCAGGCCTTTTATGAAGCCTGGCCCACAAATGGTCAGTGCCTATGACTTTACTCTGTAGCTGTATGAATTTGTTGTTAAGTTAGTCATGTGTCTTCCTTCAAGAGAGAATGCTACAAAACAAGTCTGCTAGAATGCTCTCAACTACCACTGAATGAGTAGAAATAAGACATAGCTTCCACACTCGTATTAAAAGTCTCGGCCTTGGGAATAGACTATCCTTTTGTATTGCAGAAGTTTTATTGAGGAAGCAAAAATGAAGGTTTATTTTTTTTAAACAAATGCTTTATTAACTTCTGGTTTACATCATTTATTTCCACCAGATTATGAGTTACATTTTTCCCTCATTTTTCCCCTACACACCACCCCAGAATAGCAGTCCCACTAGATATCCCCTCATCCAATCTGCTCTCTCCCATATCTTCTCCCATACCCCCTTCGACTTTGCCATTAGGGCAAGGTGAATCTCTGAGCCCCAATGCCTGGACATCTTATGAAACATTTAATTTTAAAACTTCGGTTTTCAGATCCATTCCCTTCCTTCCTTGTCACCCACTCCCTCTGAGAAGATAAGCAATTCAGTATGTGTTGTACATGTATAGCTATGCAAAACATTACCATAGTAGATACATTGTAAAAGACTGCTTATATTTCCCCCCCACCTGTCTCACCTCCCATCTGGTCCATTCCCTACTTTGATCCTGTCCCTCTTTGATAGTGGGTACTTCCAATCTCCCCTCCCCCCAGAATGCCCTCCCCTCCATCATCCCCCCTCTCATCCCCCTTTCCCCTACTCAGGAGAGTGAGTGAAGGTAAGATATTCCATTTAGTATGTATGTGATTCTCTCCTTGAGCCAACTTCAATGAGAATATGCTTTTGCCTTTTTGCCTTCCTGTTCTTCCTCTCCCCTGCAATTACTTCCCCTTGCTTCTTCTACATGAGATAGTTTACCCTACCCTGTCTCTCTCCATCTCCTCTTGCCACTTTCCTCTCTCACCTCTTGACTTCACCCCTTAAGAATCATCCCTTCCTTGGAGTGGCTAGGTGGCGCAGTGAGCAGAGCACCATCCCCGGAGCCAGAAGGACCCGAGCTCGGATCCGGCCCCAGACACTCAACACACAGACAAAACCCAGCCGCACGACCCTGGGCAAGTCACCCAACCCCAACTGCCCTCCAAAAAAAAAAGAATCATCCCTTCCCATCAAATTCAACCTGTTCCCTCTATCCATGTATACCTGTGAACATATGCCATGTACCCTTCTTCAATTGTTTTCATAATGAGAAAGGTTTCATCAAACACAGTTATTGTTTTTCCATGTAGGAATGTAAATAGTCCAAGTTTGATAAGTTCCTTTTGATTTCTTTTCCTTGATTACCTTCTCAAGCATCTCTTGCTTCTTGTGTCTTAATGTCAAATTTTCTATTCAACTCCGGTTTTTTCCTCAAGAATGCTTGAAAGTTCTCTATTCCACTGAATGACCATATTTTCCCCTGAAACAAGATACTCAGTTTTGCTGGGTAGGTGACCCTTGGCTTCAATCCCAGCTCTTTTGCCCTCTGGAATATCATATTCCATGCTCTTCGATCCCTCAGTGTAGAAGCTGCCAGGTCCTGGGCTATTCTGATTGTGTTTCCACAATCTTGAAATTGTTTCTTCCTGGCTGCTTGTAGTATTTTCTCCTTGATCTGGGAGTTCTGGAGCCTGGCTATAATATTCCTAGGAGTTTTCCTTTTGGGATCTTTTTCAGGAGGTGATCAGTGGATTCTTTCAACCTCTATTTCCTCCTCTGGGTCTAAAACAGGGCAATTTTCCTTGAGAATTTCTTTAAGGATGATTTCTAAGTTCTTTCTTTGATCATGGCTTTCAGGTAGCCCAATAATTTTTAAATTATCTCTCCTGGATCTATTTTCCAGGTCAATGGTTTTTCCCATGAGATATTTCACATTGCCTTCTATTCTTTCATTTGTTTGGATCTGTTTAACAGCATCTTGATTTCTCATAAAGTCACTAGCTTCCATTTGCTCCAGTCTAACTCTGAAGAAATGAATCTCCTCAGTAAGCTTTTGAAATTCTTTTTCCATCTGGCAAATTTGGCTTTTTAAGGCATTCTTCTCCTCATTGCCTTTCTGAGCCTCTTTTGCCATTTGAGTTAGTCTATTTTTTAAGGTGTTATTTTCCTCAGTTAGGCTGTTGACTGTCATTTCATACTTTTCTTGCATCTTTTTCATTTCTCTTCCCAAATTTTCCCCCACTTCTCTTATCTGCTTCTTAAGGTCCTCTATGGCCTGTAGCCAGTTTGTATTTTCATTTGGGGCTTTTGGTGCAGGAGTTCTGACCTCACAGTCCTCCTCCATGCTTTGATCCTCTTTGCCCCTAAAATAGGAGTCCAATGTTGAACTTTTCTGTTTATTTTGTTTCTTTTGCCTAGACATGTTGCCACTTAATTACTTGATTTTTGGGTTTGTTGCCACAGTAGGACTCTGCCACCAGACAGGAGAGCTTCTGCCCAAATGTGGAGTCTTCACAACTTCTGCCAGTTGGGTGGCCTCTGTAAAGCCTCCACCCACTCTATCAAATTGGATACCCACCCCAAACTTCCCCCCCAGACCACAATCCAGATCCAGGCAGTTTAAAGCAAGAGCGATTAACCCCCAGACTGATTGCTGAATCTCCCTACAGTTCGCAGACCAGGAGCTAGAGCCACTACTGACACTGCAAAATGGCTTCTGTGACTCGTTTCCTCAGCAGCTTTTCGCCCCCAGGGGAGGAAGCCAACTCGTTCCCCAAATACTGGTCCCAAAGTCCATAGGGCACTAACCTCTCACTTTGTCCTAGGCATATCTGTGCTGATACTTCTGGAATCGCCACAACTGCTGGTGTTCTGGGGTCCCTCCAGCCATCTGAAGGCCCGGCCGCCCTGGGGCTAAAACCGCAGACCTGGGCTCTGCACACTGAGCTGGCGGTTCCCAGAGTGCTGTGCTGCCTGCTCTCAGAGCTGTGCTGGCCGCTCCCTGCAGGGCTGCTGGGCTGTCCTCAGCATGAGGTTAGCTTCTTTGTGTCATTCTGTGGGTGCTGGGGCTCCAGAAGTTGTTCGGAGTCCCCTTTCAAATTGTTTGAAATTTGTGTGGGGCAGAGCACCTTGGGATTCCTGTTTCTACTGAAGGTTTATTTTAAAAAGTCTCTTATCAGTAGAAAAAAGGCCATGACAATCATTCAAATTAGCTTTTATGTAGTGTGGAGTCATCAGTTAATTACTGTAGCAGCAAGCACCCCAGCATCCCCAGGGTGGCTGCCAACACAGGTTCTTAGATCTGCTTTTGTAAAGGAAAGCAACTCAAAATTGGTTAACAAGCTTACTTTAATCAAACAAACATATATCATTTATCTAGTTCAAGGGAAAAAGGTCAGCACCCTGAACTTCAGAGTATACGGACAGTAGTTTCAAAACAGAGAAACAAACAGATCAAGTAGGCAGGCTTCCAACTGTCCAACCATTACAACAATACCAAATCACAGTTACCAGAGAGGGAAGCATCAACATCTGGGTTTTCAAAGCCAGGGGCTCTCAATGGCTGCCCAGAGTGTCATCTGGTCAAATCACACAACACTTCTCAAAGTGAGCCCCAAAGCAAAGTCTCTCATCAGGGTTTATATAGCCTTCTCCTGGATCAGAGAATGTAACAACCTTCTTGACCCACTGCCCAATCACACAGCATCTAGGTGTGGGCATTCCTGGAAACCAAGCCTCCTACATAGGCTCCATGTGACCACATTCAGCCTATTAGGGGACAGAGTATATTTTCAAATTAAAGAAGGTTCTCAGAGTCACTTAAGCCAATCAAAGGGCCTAGGAGCTGGGAAGATCTTCAAATCGGCATTTCCGTTACAATTACTTAATCATTTTGTCAGGTGGGCCAGCCATTTTACCCTTCTTCTTCTACTACTAATAGCATTTATGTAACACCTACTATGTGCCAGGTGATGTGCTAAGTGCTTTATGATTATTATCTCATTTGATTCTCAAAACAGCCTGGGAGGTAGTTGCCACCATGACCCCCATTTTGTAGTTGAGGAAACTGAGGCAAATGGATGTTAAGTGACTTGCCAGGGTTACACAGCTGGTCTCTGAGACCAGATCTAAACCCAGCTCTTGCTGACTCCAGGCACAGTGCTCTCTCCATTGAGCCACCTAGCTGCCAATAAATTTATTTTACTGAATAATAATCATGTCCCACATTTATGTAGTTGTTTAAAGCTTGTAAAGTGCCTTATAGATGCAGTATGTCATTTTATCCTATGAACAAATCTGCAAGATAGGAGTTATTTTTATATATACAATTTATCTATCATTCATTTGTTCATTCATTCATCTATTTATCCATTTACTTGTCTTTCTATGAATTTGTGTGTCTTTATTTTACATATGAGAAAACCAAGTCTCAGAGAAATTTAAGTGACTTGCAAGAGTCACACAGCCATTAAATATGTGAGTCAGGGTCTTTTAGATTCCAGATCCAGCACTCTCTCCACTGTACTGTCTGAAGGGGTGGGAGTGAGGGGGCACCATGGACCTAAATGACCTAGTTATTCATACATGGCCAATGGTAGAGCTAGGATTATAATGAATTGTAAAAGGTTTAGATTTGAGGGTAGTAACCAAAGCCTTAATCTCTCATGTAAGGCCCTAAGTTTACATGGAAAAGATCTTTTGAATTGAGGGAAATTTGATCATTAGATGGAGGATATTTTTGGTAGCATCAAGTCCTTTCAACTGTGACCTGTATCAGTAGAGGGAGTGCATGTGGCAGAGCTCACAGATATTTTCAAATGTTGAATAACTGTAGAATTCGTGATATCGTCTATTATCATGAACTAATATTTTTAAACATTGGAAAGGACCTCGAAGGTCAATGAGTTCAGCCTCCTCATTTTACAAATGAAGAAATTGAAGCCCTGGGGTCACACAACTAGTAAAAGCTCAAGGTGGACTCATGTAAAGGTCTTCTGACTCCAAAAGTAATGTTCTTTTCACTGAACCACTGCCTCTTTCCTTATACCTGGTATAGCATTATGCTACTCTAAGAAATATCATGGGGGAGGGCAGTTCATGGCATAGTGAATAGAGAACCCACCCTGGAGTCAGGAGGACCTGAGTTCAAATCCGGCCTCAGACACTTGACATATTTACTAGTTGTGTGACCTTGGGCAAGTCACTTAACTCCAATTGCCTTGCCTTCCTCCCTTAAAAAAAAAAAAAAACTCTGTTAAAAAAAAAAAAGAAAGAAATATCACTGGGGCCCAAATGGAATTTGGTGGGGGTAGGATTGTAGAGAAGAGGAGAGGTTATTATGGTTGCCTATCTGCTACCTGTCATTCTTGCTTTAAAAAAGAAAAAAGTCAAAGCTTTTATAACCAGAGGGTCTTTGTCAAGTCTTGCTACCATTTTGGGTTGACCATTTTTTTCTGCCTCCAGAAGGAGGACCAGATCAAACAGAATGAGTACAAGGAGATATTACAAAGGAAAAGTGAGAGTTCTGTTACTGGAGTAAACTGCCTGCCTAAAGCTTGGAAGGCCCACTTCCAATTGGACATGGTTCAGAGCTGTATGAACCAGAGGAAGCTAGATGCTTATAGATCTGGTGTGTTCAATTTGCCAATCCAGTGGATTAGGACAGCACTAAAGAAAATTGAGAATGTGGAAAAATGGGCTGAAAGTATTGAACTAGATTCTAGTTTAGCCATTGAGGCTTCTGGCCTTTCTATGACCTCTGATCAATTAATTGCTTTTAGCTAACCAGAGAGAGAGAAAGGTAGGTTGGGTATTCAATAATATATATAGATCTAAAAAAAGGTCATATATGTCTTCTTATTTCATTCATAGCTAGAACATGAACTGGAATGTGATACATTTCTTCTAGTAGAGTATCAATTCATTGAACTTTGGGCAAAAAATGCACATTAGGTATATTAAGAATTTTGATATATTTTGACATATGAGATAGGGAAGGATACTAGAGGAAATTTTCATGACAAAAACAGAAGACATCAATACAAATTTATTTTAAAATAGTTTTGGTAACTGTATGATTGGTTTAGTCATTTTGAGTGGGTCATGCAATGAGAGCAAGGGCTAACAAATGGATAGCCAGAGTACTCCATTGATATCCTTGAGATAGTGGGAGA
This sequence comes from Gymnobelideus leadbeateri, assembly GCA_011680675.1. NCBI lineage: Eukaryota > Metazoa > Chordata > Mammalia > Diprotodontia > Petauridae > Gymnobelideus > Gymnobelideus leadbeateri. The sequence continues at coordinate 112,448 of WOXC01001250.1, forward strand.
AAGCAAGGAAGACCTTGAGGTTGAGTGAAATCCCTGTAGCAAATATGGATAAGAATGGAACAGGATGAATGTAGGGGTTGCAATCTGCATTGCTGAAGGGGACTTCTGAATTACAGAAACTTCATTTGAGTTGACTGTGATTCTTAATATCCTTAACTCAATTTTTAACTCTTTGTCTTGCCATTACCATTGTGAAGGCAGTACAGAACACTGATGACACCTTTGTATTCTGGTTGTATCTTCAAATCATTATGGCCAAAAAAAATTCAGCACTGAGTCTAAAGGTAGAAGGGACTTAAAAGGTTGTCTTGTCCAACGCTATCATTTTTCCATGAGACTTATGGAGGTTGTCACTTGCTCAAGGTCAAACAGTTGGGAGTGTCAGAGGTAGGTTCTGAACCTAGGTCCTCTGACTTCAGAGTCCTCCAACGGTCCCCCACCATGCCATCCTTCCTGTAATGAAGTACTGCCCTTACTAACAGGAAATGACCTCTCCTTGAGGAGAGTATGGATCAAACTTGTACATGTGCCTCTCTTCCTTTCCACTGGAAGCAATCAAACCAATGTCATTTCAGGTTATTTGCTATATATCAGAAAATAACAGAAACATATCCCACCCATGAAGACTCAATATGGACACAGCTGCCAGACCAATTAAATGAAATAAACTGGCTTTCTAAGGAAAATTAGTTAACAACCATTACTTTTTGCAAATTCCTGTTTATAACCAGTTGAACATGGCCTTATTTTTCATCAATATACCCAAGGTTTGAATGATGCCTTTTTTACTAAGTAGATGTCACTTCTACTAAGTTGCTGTGGGACTTAAGAGAAGTGTCATCAGCTTAAAAGGAGTGAATATAAGAGATGTCAAGTAGAATGAATAAATGAATGAAAAATGCATTTATTAATCTCTTAATAATTAATCCATGGGCACTGTGCTAAGTGCTGGGGATACAAACATAAAAAGAGAAAAAGTCCTTGCCCTCAAGGAGCTTACATTTTGGGGGCTTTTTTTTTTTTGGAAAGGGGAGGGCAGGGCAGTTGGGGTTAAGTGATTTGCCCAAGGTCACACAGCTAGAAAGTGTTAAGTGTCTGAAGTCACATTTGAACTCGGGTCCTCCTGACTCCAGGGCCGGTGCTCTACTCACTTTGTCACCTCACTGCCCCAAGGAGCTTACATTCTAAAAGGGAAGTCAACATATACCCAGTGGCCCAGGAAGGGCATTTTAGCCTGGAGAGCAGCAATGATGGTGAGTTGACATACAGGGCATTCCAAAAGTCTTAGTGCAATCAGCTATTGAAACTTAAAACTGTACTAAGACCTTTGGTTTAAAGGGCAGTCAATTGATATGCCCTTTCCACAAGTGATGGTAGTATTGATTTTATAACTGTGTTCAGAAAAAGAGGTGAAAGGTGTGTGTGTGTGTGTGTGTGTGTGTGTGTGTGTGTGTGTGTGATTTGCATAATGTAATTTTTTTCTTTTATCTATTTCTCATTTCTTTACTTAATGTACCCTTATCTGAAATTATGATTGCTACCCTTGCTTTTTTGAGTTTAATTTAAGCATAATAGATTTTGCTCCAGATTCTTGTTTTAACTCTGTGAATCTTAATGTTTTAAGTGCATTTCTTATAAATAACCTATTATTGGATTATATTTTCTAATACATTCTGCTGTTTCCCCATTCCTTTCCCTCTTTTGCTATAAAAATACCCTTCATCTTATGCACCTCCGTTGTGCAATAGTGACATAACTTCCCTTTTCCTCCTTTTCCGCTTCTATCCATTCTATTTTTGCTTTCTCCTCAGAGCACTAAAATGGAACAAAATCATCCATAGATCCTCTGCCATTTTGACTTCTCTCTAAGTCCCTTAAAGACATTGGTTTCTTGTGCCCCTACTAGCATGTAAACAATTCATCCCTACATATTCTTTCAATTATACATATGCATACATATGTGTATATACATGTATATATGTATATATACACATACAAATTTGTATTTTTTTCCTTGCAGTATTATACTTAGTATTGTCACATACGTTTTCCTTGTTTATTGCCTTTTGGGGTATTATATCCCAAGCTCTACTCTCCTCTATAGGGAAAGTAACCAAATCTTGTGAAATTCTTATTGCAGTTATACAATATTTGACCTGTGGTAGCTAGATGGCACAGTGGACAGAGTGTTGGGTCTGGAGAGAGGAAGATTCATCTTCCCAAGTTCAAATTTGGTCTCAGATACTTACTAGCTGTGACCGTGGGTAAGTCACTTCACCCTATTTGACTCAATTTCCTTATCTATAAAATGAGCTGGAGAAAGAAATGGCAAACCATCCAGTATTTTTGCCAAGAAAATCCCAAAATGTGGTCAGGAAGAGTTGGACATGACTAAAACAACTGAACAACAACAAAAGCCAAAATATTTGAGGTAACCTCTTTTTATCTGCTTAGAGTATTTTCTTTTGCCTGGAAGCTCTGGACCTTGACTGTGGTATTCTTTGGAATTTTAATTTTTCTTTTTTGGGGGTGGCTGGTGAATCTATCATTAAATATTAAATGCTAATATCTAGATATTATACAATCTAATAAGTCTTAGGTTGTTTCTACTTAACCTGCTTTCCATATCAGTAGGTTCTGATATTAAATTTCTTAGATTTTTTTCCTGTTTTTTTTTTCCTCAAATTTTTGGTTTTGTTTTGATATTTCCTGTTACAATGTTGAGTCTTTTTTTAAATCTGGGCCATTCTAATTTTCAAGGCATTCAGTTCTTAAGTGAGGTTTTCCTCCATCTGTTTTAAGGTATCAGTTGTTGGGTTGTTGTTTTTTTTTTTTGCTTGTTTATTTGTTTGGTTTTTGCCATTCTATCTTCCTTAACTTTTCTAGTAAATATCTCTTACTCATTTTTTCCAGGTACTCCTATAGTACCTGTGGCCACATCATTTTTTTCTCTGAGGCTCCACCTGGATTTGTTATGGGGTCTCTATCCTTCTTCATAGTTTATCTGTAGGCATCTCTCAGACTGAGGTATTTCCTTATGGTGTTTGAAGTTTTCCTTCATTTATTTATGAAGGAGAGTTTGCTTGGTCAAGCCCCACAATGGTATATGTAAGAAACCTTGAGTATACTGGCCCCTCATAGAGCACCCTGGGGCTCTAGGCTCCCCATGGAGTCCTTCTCCCCTCTGGTGCTTGTTACTCTTGTACTGGTTTCAGGGACTGCTCAGGCTGGATTTTTCCTCATGGCCTTCCAGAAACTTGGCTGGGGCCACTGGTGCTCCATGATCCCTGCCCAGAATACCCTGAGTCTGTTTTCTCTGCTAGGCTAGGCCTGGGCTGAGTCCCTGTTTGAGACTTGGCTGGCCTCAGGCTTTGTTTCAGGAATGTTCTACTGACCAGGAAGGAACCTCCTGAAGTTTTTCTTTCCCAAATGGGGCTCAGGCAGTCAGTCACAGGCTTAGGAAGGGTTTGGGCAGAGGGGCTTGGGCCCCTGCCCAGCTTGCACAGAGAATACTCTTCTGCACCAGACCAGGACTTCACAAAATCTATCTTCTTTAGCCATGGGCCTTAGAGAAGGTTTGGGTTGGGTTGGGTGTGGGTACCCTTAGTTCAGGTGCAGGGCTGTAGGGCTGGAACTGTCCCCCAAAGCTCCAGGGTCAGCTGCTTGGACTTTATGATCTGCCCTTGGTGCTTTAACTTCTACACTTGCCTCTGGAACTGCCCCAGTGACTTGCCTATTTTATTCAGAATCTCTGAAGGATGTGAATGGGGAAGGGGGAAAGGGGAGGGTCCCTCTATGGGCCCCTGGGTTGGATGAGGGAGTCTTCAAGACATTCTTTCTATGGCCTAGGACAGGGGTGTATCTGATCCCCCCAATGTTAGTACCTTCCTTCTGCTGATATCTCCAATTCATCCTGTATACATTTTGTTTGCACATAGTTTCAGGCACATCATCTATCCTATTAAACTGTGAGCGTCTTAAACACAGGGAACTTTGTTTTTGCCTTTATTTATATCCTCAATGCTTAACATATTACCTGAAACATAATAAGAACTTAATAAATGCTTGTTGACTGGCTTCCTATTCTTTACACTCCCTGATACAGTACCAAATAGAGTTTTATTTGGTTCAAACAGTAGCCTCTTAAAATGCAGATATACAGGGAAGGAGGGCGATCAGTCTTAGTAAGAATCAGTTCAGACACATACTGGCCATATGACCCTGGGCAAATCAGGTAACCTCTCAAGAAACCCTCTATATTGTGGGTTAGTTGATGTTTTGTACTGGGGGAGGCAGTTAACTTGTTGGGAATTTATTAGTCTATTAAAAAAAAAGGAAGCAGGGGCGGAGCCAAGATGGCGGAGTAGAAACAGCTCCTCCAACCCTCTCTGCCCCCAGATTCTCCACAAACTATGTAAAAAAGGACTCTGAAAATCTTCTGGAGCCCCAGCACCCACAGAACGACACAGAGAAGCTAACCTCCCGCTGAGGACAGCCCAGCACCCTGCAGGAAGGACCAGCGCAGTGGTCTGGGAGCTGGCAGCGCGCAGAGCGCAGGAGCCAAGCCGAGCCCAGGTCCACGTGAGCCCGAGGTTTTAGCCCCAGGGCCGCAGGGCCAGCAGCCGGCTGGAGGAACCCCAGAACACCAGGAACTGTGGAGACGCCAGAATTATCAACATAGACTTGCCTAGGACAAAGTAAGAGGTTAGTGTCCTATGGACTTTGGGACCCGTATTTGGGGAATGCGTCAGCTCCCTCCCCTGGGGGCTAGAAGCTGCTGAGGAGACGCCACTGTGTAGTTTTCAGAGGCATTTCCGGCTCCCAGCCTACAAATCTTGGGGAGATCCAGCGATCAGTCTTGGGGGGTAATCGCTCTTGCTTTAACCTCCCTGGATCTGGATTGTGATCTAGGGTGGAAGTCGTGGGTGGGTTTACAGCTTGCCAGAAACGGAAGTTGCCCCCCACACGTTTGGGATGAAAATTCCTCTAGCTGGCCTGAAAGCCATAGTGTGGCAACAAGCCCAAAAGTCAAGTAATTAAGTGGCAACATGTCAAGGCAAAGGAAATAGAAAAATGCAACCCTAGACTCTTATTTTGGGGGCATAGAGCAGGAAAAGGACTGTGAGGTCAGAAGTCCTGCTCCAAAAGCCCCAGGGGAAAACATGAGCGGGTTGCAGGCCATAGAGGACCTTAAGAAGGACTTTAAAAATCAAATAAGAGAAGTGGAGGAAAATTAGAAAGAGAAATGAGAAGGATGCAGGAAAAGTATGAAATGAGGGTCAACAGCCTGACTGAGGAAAACAACACCTTAAAAAATAGACTAACTCAAATGGCAAAGGAGGCCCAAAAGGGCAATGAGGAGAAGAATGCCTTAAAAGTCGAATTTGCCAGATGGAAAAAGAATCTCAAAAGTTCACTGAGGAGATTCATTCCTTCAGAGTTAGACTGGAGCAATGGAAGCTAGTGACTTTATGAGAAATCAAGATGCTGTTAAGCAGATCCAAACAAACGAAAGATTAGAAGGCAATGTGAAATATCTCATGGGAAAACCACTGACCTGGAGAATAGATCCAGGAGAGACAATTTAAAAATTATTGGACTACCTGAAAGCCATGATCAAGGAAAGAACCTAGAAATCACCCTTCAAGAAATTCTCAAGGAAAACTGCCCTGATGTTTTAGATCCAGAGGGCAAAATAGAGGTTGAAAGAAGCCACTCATCACCTCCTGAAAAAGATCCCAAAAGAAAACTCCCAGGAATATTATAGCCAGGTTCCAGAATCCCCAGATCAAGGAGAAAATACTACAAGCAGCCAGGAAGAAACAATTTCAATATTGTGGAAACACAATCAGAATAGCCCAGGACCTGGCAGCTTCTACACTGAGGGATCGAAGGGCATGGAATATGATATTCCAGAGGGCAAAAGAACTGGGAATGAACCCAAGGGTCACCTACCCAGCAAAAACTGAGTATTTTGTTTCAGGGGAAAATATGGTCATTCAGTGGAATAGAGGACTTTCAAGCATTCTTGAGGAAAAAACCAGAATTGAATAGAAAATTTGACATCCAGATGCAAGAAGGAAGAGATGCCTGAGAAGGCAATCAGGGAAAAGAAATCAAAAGGAACTTATCAAAGTTGAACTATTTACATTCCTATATGGAAAAGCAATATCTGTGACTGATGATATCTTTCCCACTATGAAAATAATGGAAGAAGGGGGTGTGGTCATACGAATACATATGTGAATGTGTGTGTATATGGTTACAGTTATATATGGATAGAGGCATAGGTTGATTTTGTTGGGAAGGGAGAGTACTCAAGGGATGAAATTATGAGGTGAGAGAGGAAAGTAGCAAGAGGAGATGGGGAGAGACATGGTAGGGTAAACTATCTCATGTAGGGGAAGTGGGTGCAAAGGAGGGGGAGAATAAGGAAGGTTAAAAAGGCAAAACCACATTCACATTGAATTTGGTTCAGGGAGAAAATGACATACATACTAAATGGGATATCTCAACCTGCAGCAGGATAGGGGGAGGGGGATGAGAGGAGGGATGATGGATGGGAGGGCATCCTTGGGGTGAGGGGAGGTTGGAAGTACCCACTATAGAAGAGGGACAGGATCATGTAGGGAATGGACCAGGTGGGGGTGGGATGAGTGGGAGGGAATTATAAGCAGTCTTGTACAATATATCTACTATGATGATGTTTTGCATAGCTAGACATGTACAATATATACTGAATTACTTATCTCCCCAGAGAGAATGGGTGACAAGGGAGGAAGGAAATGGATCTGAAATTCGAGGTCTTAACATTAAATGTTTCAAATATATATAAATACTATTATTAATACTCTTTTGCTTGTAATTGGGACATAAGGTGTGCAGGCATTGGGACACAAAGATTCACCTTTCTCTAATGGAAAAGTCAAAGGGGGTATGGGAGAAGGTATGGGAGAGAGCAGATTGGAGGAAGTGATATCTTGTGGGACTACTATTCTGGGAGGTTGTGTAGGGGAATAATGGGGGGAAAATGATTGTAACTCAAAATCTGGCGGAAATGAATGATGTAAAACAGAAGTTAATAAAGTATTTGTTTAAAAAAAAAGTCACTCATTGTTAGCAACTAATCTTGTATTATATCCATTGGTGGGAGTGTGATAAATACTGACAATTTGTAATTTTCAGTTTGTTTATTTCTTACCCCTGAAGTTCTGAAGCTGTTAATAAAATGAAGATTGAATATAAAAAAATAAAATAAAATAAAATAAAATAAAATAAAAAGGAAGCAAAAATGGTTTTGCTTTTTCTCAGCCTATAGTATCTAAACTCAGGGAAAAATCTGATGGGGGTCTGGTCCTTTTTTATCTTTCTCCTCCGGATGAGGCCCCTCTTTAAAAGCTGACTTTGGGCAGCATTTTATGACATTTACTTTAGGCATCGTTTGGGGTCCTTGCCCAGATAATGAAAACTGTTAGCTAGTGTTGGTAATAGGAGAGAATAAGGCTCTAAGTTATTTTTAAGAGAAAAGAAAGAAAAAAAAGGCACAGAGAAAAAACAGACGAGATCTCTAAGGATCAGCCTGTGAGGAAGTAGTTGCCTTGTCCTTGCAAAGCAAAGACTTTGTGGGGGCAGCAGGGCCCCTCCTGCAATAGGATATAAGCCCAATAGCTACTTCAGGGCCAGGGAAAAAGTTCAGGATCTCAGCAGCATAAATATATCCTTTATGTGGTTCAAAGTAAAGCCTTCCATATTTCACTGAATCTAATCAATCTCCTGGGACACTAGGCCCCTAGGATAGCAATTACTCCCCAACCTTTGAGCTGGCAGGCAAAGAAGCTGAGCCTCCCTTCCCTTCTCTCACCACCCCATTACCCCACTCCAAGCTCCAATGTGCCTCAAACTATAGCAGGCCTGGAAGGTCACAAACAGAGAAGGTTCATTTCATTTTGATTTGTTGCTCTTGAAAAGAGAGTAGTGGAAAAGAAATAACTTGGAAAAAATAGTGTTGAAAAAAGCCCAGACTTAACTCTTTTAAAAATTTTTAAAAAATTTATTATTATTATTTTTGCTTTTTAGAGGGGGGGGAAAGGTTGGGCAATTGGGGTTAAGTGACTTGCCCAAGGTCACTTGGCTAGTAAGTATTAAGTGTCTGAGGCCACATTTGAACTCAGGTCCTCCTGACTCCAGGGCAGGTGCTCTATTCACTTAGCCACCTAGCTGCCCCTAGGATTTATCTTTATTTTTAATAGCCTGAAGTTGAGAAATTCTGGGCTAGGGGTTAAAATGTTCAACCGTTTGAGGTTCAACTACTTCACTGTAGCAAAGGCCAGTAGATCACAGATTTAAAGCTACAAGTGACCTTAGGTACCATCTAACCCCCCTCATTTGAAACTGAGGAAACTGAGCCCCAGAGAGGTGAAATGTTTTGCTCAAGATCACACAGCTGGTTATTAATAGAACCAAGACTAGAACTATTGAGGAATGTAAGGGGGTGATTAAGTGAAGCCTGAGAAAACCCTCTTATCCCTAAACCTGTCCCTTCCCTGGCCTGATACAGTGACCAGCTAGAGCTTCATTTGTTTCCAACAACAGCCCCTTAATGGAAATATCTAAGGGAGGATGGAGAGGGTGATCAGTCTTAATGAGAATCTGTCTAGTTAGATTCTTTTTTCTCTGCTTGGAGATCAAGGGGGAGAAACCAATACATTTGGAAAAGAAGACATGGGTTTGAGTCTCAACTCTGTTGTGTTTTTTTTTTTAATTTTCTGTACGAACCCGGACAAGTCACTGAACTTATCTGAGCTCTGGTTATTTGATTTGTAAAACAAGAATAATAATACTAGCCTAACATGCACCATAGGGTTGTGGTGAAGAAAATACTTTTGTTAAGTTTTTGAATTCCATGTAAATATTGTGATTATGACTGCCAACCTTCTGACACCATTTTGGAGCACGAGGCAATGCAGGATGGGGTAAGAGAAACCATAAAGGCGACAGGGGATGTTGAACAGCCAGGTGGCAACATGATAGCCTTCAATTCCAGGTTCACTTTGTTTGACTATGCATATTTGTTACAAAGGTTTTGTTTTTCTTTTTTTAAAAAAAATTTCACTGGGGAAAGTGGGAGGAAAAGAAAATAGATTTTTATTCATTGAAAAAAATTAAATTAAAAAGGGGCATTAGTGAATGAATGTGAGAGTGCCTCTTTATTCCCCAAATTTGGCTCTTTGGAAATAAATAAAGGGATACCTTCAGAGAATTCTTGTATCACACACAGGCTTAACCTAGTCTCAGGCCACTATTTCATCTTTGACTGTCTCCTTAAGTTATATGACACACTCAGGTTAGATCTCTAGGTTTTCACCACTACCCATAGCTCCCAAAAAATCTTTTTTTTCCCCAAGAATATAGATCATATTTTACTGGGCCCAAATTTGTCAATATAGAACCCAAGGACATACAAACTCTAATGCCAGATAATATGAAGATTTCCAGACTATTGAGGATACAAAATTCTTCAGGGCACACCATTCCTAATGACAAAATCCATTTTAATGTTATCTTAGCTTTCCTTTGCAATGCTGCCAAGGTAAGTGGCAAAGTGAAGAAGAGATTCCTAGGATCAGGGCATTCTTAGGCTGTTTTTTATTGCTTAGGGTGACTGCTTTCATAGGGATGGGGCATTGGCTGATGATGATAGCACCTACTTATTTCTGCTTCCTGCCTTAACTAACCCACAGTTCTAACATACCTGGAAATCACTTCTTGCACTTGTATATCTGGTTTCTGTGTGCAGGTTATCCCATTTGTTATTAATTGCCTTGCCCTTGGTGTTTCAGTCAGTCACCTCTGCCACTTGGAACATTAGGAATAGGGAGAGAGATAGGAGAGAGTCAATGTTCCAGTGAGTGGCTCTGCTCGATATACTTATTGTGTCTTTAGTCTAGTGCAGGGGTGGGGAACGTGTGACCTCAAGGCCACATGTGACCCTCTAGGTCTTCAAGTGAAGCTCTTTGACTGAATCTAGCCCCTGATCTAGTGGGACTACTCAGTTCCATGAAATTTCTCGATCTTTGTGACAAGAACAGATCATGCAAAACTACTTAACTAAGGAAATAGAGAAATGTTCAAGGAACATTCAAAAATAAATATTAAGTAAAGGACAAAAAAAAACCTTCAAAATAATGAGTTTTTAGCCAAACAGTGGTACATGAATGTAATGAAATATTGCTATCCATAAGAAATGATGAATGTGAAGAATTCAGAGAAGTATGGGAAGACAAATGAACTGATAGAGGGTGAGGATGGCAGAACCAGGAAAATAATACTTATAATCATTACAATGGGTTAAATAGAAAGAGTAACAACAAAACCAAAGCCCAAACTGAATACTGTAGGATTATACTGATCAAGGTTGGTCCTGAAGAAAAGTTGAGACAGCTTTCATCTTTGGAAAGGTAGGTTACTATGGGTATGGAATACTGAGTATACCGTCAGGCAAAGTTGATATGTTTATTGTGCTGAACTGCTTTTTTCTTTAATTCTTTGTTATAGGAAGGGGAGGGAGGGATACTTTTGGGAAATTAAGGTGACAAAGTCAAAAGTTATCAGAAAAATTGAAAATTTTAAAAATGAGCTTTATATAGACAGTCTGTCCCCTTTTCTGCAAAGTGGAGTCCATCATCCAGTTGTTGATGTACTTCCCCACATACTAAAAAATCCATCCACATGTTGAGAGATTTAAACCAGCTTTCTGTTCTCAGGATATAGTAGTAATGCTTAACTGAGCATTCCCACTGAATATTTTAGGTACTTAGGGAGAACTTCCCACCCATCTTTTCTCCAAGTTTTATATTTCTGTGAAGCAGCAAGAAATAAAAACAAAGGTTAGAGTGTGATTTCATTTGGAGAAGATCCCAAGGAGAGCCAAGTCATTCATCATCATGTGTATAGAAGGGAAACAGATGGGGTCAGAAACAGAATTAGCCAAAAAAGTATTCTGGTCTGAAAAAGCCAAGGCTTTGTTGATGTACAGGCCTGGGAAACATTTCACATTATTTATCTTTGTAACTACCTCTCAGCTTAGTACAGTGTCTTGTGTATAATAAACACTCTGTCAGTGTTTGTTGAGTGAAGGAATGAAGGAAATCAATGAATTTCTTATCTTGCCCAGGGGTGAATTATCATCATGAAAATCATCAATATGGATTCCATTTGTACAAATGGAACTATTTGGCAGGGCATATTTGGCTTGAGACAGAGTCACAGAGCTGGTAAGAACCCTAGGGGTCATCAGTTTCACCTCTTCATTTTATAGATGAGATTGCAGAGGCTCAGAAAATTAAAATGAATTTCTCCAGGTCATATAGTGAGTTTAGTTGCAGAGTGGAATTGAGAATCTATATCTCTTACCTCCCAGTCCCATGATTGCAACTAGGCCATATGGTCTCCCACTGTTGAGTGCTTATCACAATTTGTTGAATATCTTTGAATCACTTCTTGGGTCTCTCATAGAAGTCGCTTTATTCTTGAATGATGACTCCTACAAAATCTGTAAACTCTTCCTCCTCTAATTTGACAAGGAAGATAGTATCTGAATATTATTCTCTCCTTATCCCAAATCTTATAGCTAGAAGAATGCCTCCCAAGTTGATTTCTCTATCTCTAGCCATAGAAATATTGACACAGTGGAGCAATGGTGGAGTGTGGCTAACATATAACTATGGGATAAGCAGAATTTTGCCTCAGGGGCCTGTTTTACTGTGATGGTATGTGGAGTGCTTTCTCCCTAAGATAACCACCAAACCTTAAGTGAAAGTCTTCTGATAGTTCATGTTGCTGTAAATTGCACCCAGATAATCACCCTCAAGATTTGTAATATTCCTCTCCAGAGCCCTACCTTTCCTCCTTTAGGGTAGGGCTAGAGCCTCTGGGAACTGCTGCTCTTTGTACCTCCTCTCGCCCCTTCTTCCCTGCTCTGAACTTAGCTGAACCCTATTCACCACTCAACTGTATTTGCCTCAGGAGTAATAATTCCTACTTAGGGCTCTTCTCAGGTACACAAGTTGTATGTGACCAAAGCCTTATCACACCATTGTCCATCATGCCCCTTCATACTGAGTTCTTCCTGATACCAGGCTGACTTCCCAAGCTTCACACTGCTCCTGTGGAATCCCTTTTCTGTCCCTTACCTAGCCCTTGGATTTGCTTATTCCCATAAGCTCTGGCTTCATTTGGCAGGTCTTCCCCTTCATTTCCTTAGATTAAGTTATGGAAAATACCCTTTCTCCCCAAGAAAGGTCCTCTCTCAGACTCCTAATTGCCCTGTTACCACATGCCTCTAGGCAATTCCTCCCCTTCCAATAGAAGGTAGATATAGGACACGCTGGGTCTCCAGTCACTGGTTAGTCACAAACCATATTCTTCTCAGTCATTTCTAAATTTGAATATTGCTAGAGTCCCAGTTTTGTTCCTGTTTGCTTGTTTTTCAGGTCATTTGAGGGACCACGAGGAGATTATCTATGGGTGTCTACTTATAGATTTCTGAAGCTACACAAGCTGATCTTGTGGGGAAACATCCCCCCCCCCCAAATCAGTAGGCAACGAGGAGTAGAAACTGAGAGGAGTAAAAATAACATGATCCTCTGCCTTAAGAATGTGAAACTGGGCCTCCATCTGGAGCAAGACTCGGTGGAGGAGTGCAGGAGGAGAGGTACATGTTGACAACTCCGATAAGAGCCCTTGGGCAGGATGTGCCAAAAGAAGATGGGTAAAAACACCAGGAACCATGAAGCTGCAAAGGAAACCAAACAGGAAACGTGACATGAATCATCAGAAAGCAGCCCATGGAGGGGCTGTTAGTCAGAGATGAAATAAATATTGCATTGTTTGGGAGGTGGGGCATACAGGAGGGCAGCAAATAGATGAAGGCACATTTAGCCAGCTCTCAGATGGATTCAGTGGGAATGAATTCTGCTGTTTGGGAAAAGATAGGCTCTGACCAACAGTGGCAAGTGTCAGCTTCTCTAAGCGCACTGGAAAAGTCCTCAACGGTTATCCGGTCTTCATTTACAGATGAGGCTGTTGAGGCTCAAAAAATTGAAGTGACTTTCCCCAGATCATATAATGAATTAGTTGCAGAGTAGAAATAACTATCTGCATCCTTTGCTTCCCAATCCTGTACTCTCTAAACTAATCCATAGTGCCTCCCCACTATTGATGGTTTGTAATAATTGTTGTTGTTTGTCCTTTGTTCTGGAGGAGAACCAATGACATCATGGGGTCATGTTTTGACCAGTGTGTAAACTGGTTTTAAATTAGGCAGAGTCATTGGCTAACTCTTTCTTCCAGAATCATTGAAATCCACTGGCAAGGAAAAAGGTCAGGATGACTGACAAATGGCCTGGGATGAATGAACTGGGGATGGACAGCAAAGGTGGATGAGCAGTCCTGAAAACATCTCAGCAAACCTTCACACTAAAGGTGTTAGTCTTCCCTGAACACCCTATATTCCCCTTTTGTAATATTATTTTATAATCAAAACATGTTTTTATAATCAGATTTATATACAAATAATTATTTGTAATAATAACTAGCCTATGTGTATGTATCTATATATGTGTATTGCTTTAAAGTTTTCAAAACTCTTTACAAATATTATTTCGATCTCTCCTCACCACAATCCTGGGAAATAGGTGCTATTGCTATCCCCATTTTATAGATGAGGAAATTGAGGTAGACAGAAATTACTTGTCCAGCATCACATAGCTAGAAAGTGTCTGAAACTAGATTTGAACTCCCTCAGGTCTATCCACTGGGCCACCCACTTGACTGTCTCAATTCTTTAATGGCAATAAGAATTGGGACAAGTATAAAAATTGGGGCAGGGAGAATGATACTGAGATGCCATCTTCCTTGTCAAGTCAAAAGGAGAAAAGCTATTGTTTCTATAGTAGTCACCATTCCCAAATGAAGTGACTTCTCATATGAGTGGGGGTGGGACTAGATGAAATCTCATCACTGATTCAATTCCTAAATCTGTGGGAAGCCAGAAATCCCCCTGAGCTGAGGACGCAGCTGCTGCCTGCCTTCCTTTCTTGCCCATTTGTTCTCCCATCTGTGTGACACCTGCCACTTCTGGGCCATCATGCACTGTCAGCACTTAGGTCCACTGGAAAAAAATGGGAGAGAACCAGAAAATTTCAGGCTCACCAAGGCCAGGATGGGTTTTACTCAGAGCAAGCTCCTTCCATGGGGAGTGGGCCCATCCTATATTTTTGAGTTTTTCCTGTTGATGCCAAGCACCTTCTCTGTAGGAGGTTGTACCCTCTGTTCCTAATTCCTCCAGACTGTCATTTAAAAGAGATCAGGGACTCTTTATCGCTGTGCCACTCAGAAGGAAGAAGAGAAGGTGTGACTATACCTGTGGAAATCCAATATATAAAAGTGTAGGGACATTGAGGTAGATGCCGGAGTCCCATTTCCTAGAGTAAGAATTTTCGCAGCCTAGATTACGTCACTCAATTATTAATTGTTTTGGGTTTTTTTAAGGTCACTTGATTATAAAGGCAATGTCTCCTACTCACATCAGTTTCTGCTTCAGAATAAAAAATACTTTTGTTCTAGTTGAAAAAAACTAGTGATGGTAAGACAAAGTCATCAATATAATTTCTAAACTATCTGGATCATAGTCCATGAAGGACATTGAATATAAATGAATAAATGAAAGGAAAGCATTTATGAGGCACTTACTATGTGCTAGGCGCTATGCAAATATATGTATACAAATACAAAAGAGGGACAGTCCTTGTCTTCAGGTAGGTTACATTCTAATATAGAAGCTCTTAACCTTGAACTTCTTTTGCCTTATCTGTGCAAACACACACACACACACACACACACACACACACACACACACACTCATATACATTGTGCAGTGGATAGAGAGCCAGAATTAGGAAGGCTCGGGTTCAAGTCCTTCCTTTGACATAAGCTAGCTACATGACTCTGAGCAAGACATTTCATCTCTCAGTGTCTCAGCCAACTCTCATGACCCTAGAAACTGTGGAGTAATTTCTCATCCCCACTGGCAAAGTTTCTTCCCCAAGATCTCCCTATACCATGGGCTCTTAATATGGGATCCATGCATTTGCATTTTGTTAACTCTATTTCAATATAATTCATTACTTTGAATCCTATATATTTTATTTTGTGTATTTTTATTCTGAGAAGGGGTCCATTGTCTTCACTAGATTGCTGAAGGTGTCCACAACACAAAAAAAAGGTTAAGAATCTTTGTTACAGAGGGAGAAAACAAACATAAGCCAGTAGTAGACAGGAAGAGTGTTCTGGCCTGGGAAATCACAGGGATAATGAGTAGAACCATAGGGTACTTAGTTGGGATACTGTAATGGTAATGGTAATTTGAAGATCATCCATGCCCCTTAATAAGCCTAAGAGAATTTGAAGACCTTCCCTGCTTTGAAAATAAACTCTGCCCCCTAATAGACTGAAAGTAGTCACATGGAACCTATGGTGGGAAGAGTTCGATGAAGGGTAGAGCAGAGCCTACAGGAAACTAGGAGTCAGAACAACTAGACAGTGGGAGGAGAAAGGCAGGCAAGCAGACAGTCTTGTGAGTAAATGTTGGTTTGTGAGAAGGTTAAAGGATGTGGTGGCTCTCTGTGCTGTTGTGGCTTATTAACTTCTTTGCTACTATGATGGAATCGGCTTACTGGTTTTGGGATTTGATTTTCTGCTCTCTGAATAAACGTTTTGCTTCTGTCTTCTATATGGAGAGTCTGCTATATTTTGTGATTGAGCACTATGCAGGTATATTTATTGTGACTGTTGGCGCTGTGAATATTGCATTGGCACTACACATACTTTTTCTAGAAGTAACAGTATAATTAATTTGATCATTATCTCTAAAGGAAGAAGTGGAAAGAAAGTAGGAGAAGGAACAGGGGGCAGGGAAGAGTACCTCTGTGGTGGCAGAACAGATGGTGGCAAGACTCTCTAGGTTGGCTGATTGGATGGGATGTGCAACATGGCATAGACAAGGCCATCTAGACATAGCAAACTATATAAGTTTATACTTATACTCCTCAATCAAGACTGTTTAGCCCCAGTAGGTGTTCCCAAACTGAGTAAATTAACTCACCCAGTGCATGGTCACCACCCAAAGCTATGGTCCAGACTAGCAGGGATGGGGAACCTGTGGCCCTGAGGCTACCACATGTGGCCTTCTATATCCTTGGGTAGGGCCTTTTGACTGAGTCCAATATTTACAGAACAAATCCTTTTATTAAGGGGATTTGTTCTGTGAAGTTTGGATTTATTCAAAGGGCCAAACTTGAGGACCTAGAAGGCTACATGTGGCCTCGAGGCTGCAGGTAGAGAAGGTACAGTGTCAGGGTAAATGGCAAGAAGATAGCTGGGGTAGATGGCTAAATGGGATGTAGAACATGGAAAGCTAAAAGAAACTGGGATCAGAATAGTAGTTGATAGAGAAGAGGGGCATATGATATAGGAAGAGCATTATACTGGGAAGTCACAAAACCTAGGTTCTCTCTTGAAACTCTTACTAAGTACCTATATGGCCCTGGACAGGGCACAGGCTCATGATTCAATTCAGCACATATTCATTTTGCTCCTATTTTGTATGACACTTCTAGGTGCAGGAAATACAAAGACAAATTAAGGGGGTTTACATTCTAATGAACACATACGCTATATAAATAGATTTGTCACTGTTCAGTTGTTTTCAGTCGTGCCAGATTTTTAGTGACCCCATTTGGGGTTTTCTTGGCAAAGCTACTGGATTGGTTTTCCATTTCCTTCTCCAGCTCATCTGACTGATGAGGAAACTCAGCAAAGAGTTAAATGACTTACCCAGGGTCACACAGCTAGTAAGTGTCTGAGGCCAGATTTGAACTCGTGAAGATGAGTCTTCCTACCTCCAAGTCTTGTCCTCTATCCACCGAGCCACCTAGTTTTCCCATAGGTCAGCATTTGGTCTGTAATTTATAATCTTAGAGAGTTGCCTGGGAACACTGAGGGTGTGACTTACCCAGAGTTACACAGATGGTAAGATGTCCAAGGTAGTCCTTGTGGCCAGCTATTTCCCTATGAGAAAGCTTCTATTATTTTAATAAAGCAACCAATCTGTCAGTAAGCATTTACTAAGCATTTCCTTTTTTGGACCAGGGATGCAAAAAAAGGCAAAAATAGCCTCTTTCCTCAAGAAGCTTACATTGTAGGCTCAAAAATAGTTATGACCACGTAACCATTTAAATCAGAGGCAGTGGCTGACCAAAGATAAGGACTATGTTAAAACTTTGTCTTTGACAAATTGGACTCATCAACATTCCCAAATATCATTCTGCTTACTCCCATCCCCATTTCTTAGGTTCCCACTGGCCACATTGCATGCCAGGGATGCATACCTCCATCTTTCTCTGCCTGCTGAAAGTTATCTTTTGCTCCAAGGCCCCAGATCACATAGCACCTATAAAAGTCTTGCTAGAGCTTAACCCTCCCTCACTGAGTATTTCATGCCATTCAGTGTGAGTCCTTCTTGTGCACTGACCACATGCTATTTGTATATATGTATGTCACATGTTCCTCTGAAAGATTATAAACTCCTTGAGGGAAGATATTTTTTTTTGCATTTCTATGTCTCCCATACCTATATCTTGATAGAGCACTGGGCTCAGAGTGAGGAAGACTCACTTTCATGAATTCAAATCTGGTCTCAGACATTTACTAGCTGTGTGACCTTGGGCAAGTCACTTAACCTTGTTTACCTCAGTTTCCTTATCTATCAAATCATCTGGAGAAGAAAATGGGAAATCACTCTACTATCTCTTCCAAGAAAACCCCAAATGGGGTCTGAAAGAGTCAGACACGACTGAAAATGACTAAACAACAACAACAACAAATTCACATAAAGAGGTAGACAGAAGACACATACAGAATAGATGTCTAAGTGACCTTAGAAGGGAAGACTCTAGCAGCTGGGAGGATGGTGAAAAGGGGCCAAGATTGGAAAGAAACTTCAGGATCAGCTACTGGGTATTAAAGTTCAGAAGCTGCATACTGATTTTTAAAAATTTTAGCTAATCAGGTACAGATTTTGCTATCATTAGCACTTTTGATTTTATTTACTTTATGGAATAATGAATGGACCTTTTTAATCCAGAGTTGCACTGGATAGGTAGATATGAACAGGTCATGAGTAGCATCACCAGGGAGGGGTTGGGGGGGCAGTTTCTTACTCCATGAGATCCTAGAGTCATTTGGTAATTTGTGAATGAGATAATGCATGTAGAATACTTTGCAAATCTTATATCGACACATAATTGCATCATTATTATTTTTTAAATGCCACTTCTAAGTAATGAAAGAGAAATCGTTTCTCAGTTTTGACATGCTACACCATATTTTCACACTGCTAGGATCTAAGCAAGCAGATTTCCCCTTTTCTCTCCTAAGCAGAGATTTTCTGTTATTGATGAAAGGGAATTGTTTATGATACTGGCTTCTCTGGTCTGATACATGGCAGGTTTGATTCTAATAAACAGCTCCCCCTAGTGTAGCGCTCAGAGCTTGCTGGAACAGTGGTGTAAAATGGGAAACCTCCCAGGTTGGTGGGTGGGCTCAGAATGTCAAGCATAGAAACAAGGAAACATGGATAAATGAGCCAGGAACCACAGTCAGACTCTTTTGGTGCTGAGATCCAGAGTGGAAAAGGTCAGGTCTGGTATTTGCAGATTTCAGATCCATCTTGGGTAGCAGAGACGGAAATCTGAAATAAAGTCATGCTTATCATTCACAAAGGTCATTTGGAGTTAGGGTGGGAAGGTGGGGTTGAAATGCCTAACTGCAGGTAGAGGTAAGTGACATAGGATGGGATATAGGCTTTTGTAGAGTGGGAGACTAAGAGGAAGGGAGCTCTAAGGAGAAAGAAGCAGAGTATCTCTTTTGCACTTATGGAAATCAAGAGACTTGTGTGACTGTCTGACAAAGCCATTTAGCTCTAGTAATGCTTAGCAAGTGTGGGTCTTAATTTCTCCATCTGTAAAATAGAAGGGGTTAGATTAAGTGATCTCTAAGGCAATTACAGTTCTAGCCTTCTATGCTGCTATGTAAGCTCTTGCATCCAATTAAAACCAAGAATGTGGTTGCTACTGAAGATTGATGGGATGATGGAGGACCACTGTCCCTTCCTCTTTATAATTTCTATTAAGCTCAAGTTTAAACTTGCACATTGTCCTGAAGCCTTCTCCTATGGCGTGTTGAGTACACCTCTTTTCTATGACTAGTCCCACAGCTTTCATTACTGACTAAGACCCAGAGAGTGATTGATGCAAATGCCAAATTACCTCATAGGCTAACTGAGTTCACTTCCCACTGAGGAATTGGGAGGGAGTAGGGTGAGCTGGTTTCTGATGGTAGCTAAGATTAGGAAAAGGGGTAAAATCTTAGCCCCCAACCCAGGACTTTACTGCTCTATGCTAGTAAACAGTAATTCTGACCCAGCCAATGTAAGATTAATGGATTAAATGCCTCAATTGCTATCTATACTTATGGGACTCAAGCTGCTCCTGACCTTTAATCCAGACTCAAAAATAGGATTCTTATGGTTTTTGTTGGTTTTCGGGAAAGTGTTTGGCCTGTAAGATTTTTATTTGGCCCCACCCAGAACTTCTAGCACTATATTCTCATTAGTCTAAGATAACATAAGCAGCTGGCTGTAGCCAATACTGAGGGGACTCCTCCAGACACAGTTTCTTATAAACTATGAAATAACAACAAACATACACATACTCACATATATAAGTACATATACCATGCATTACATTTTTTTTTTAAGCAATTGGGGTTAAGTAACTTGCTCAAGGTTACACGGCTAGTCATTATTTATGCGTGGGTGCTCATTTTCTGAGGCCAGATCTGATCTCAGGTCATCCAAACTCCGAGGCCGATGCTCTTACTCACTGCGCCACCTAGCCACCCCTTTAGGGCAATTGGGGTTAAGTAACTTGCCCAAGGTTACACGGCTAGGTTTTTGTTTTTGTATGGATTAAGTGTCGGAGGCCAGCTCCGAACTC
>WOXC01001251.1:0-106756 GCA_011680675.1 Gymnobelideus leadbeateri
AACTGCCTGACTGAGGAAAATAACACCTTAAAAAATAGACTAACTCAAGTGGCAAAAGAGGCTCAAAAAGGCAATGAGGAGAAGAATGCCTTAAAAAGCTGACTTTGCCAGTTGGAAAAAGAATCTTAAAAGCTCACTGAGGAGAATCATTCCTTCAGAATTAGACTGGAAAAAATGGAAGCTAGTGACTTTATGAGAAATCAAAATGCTCTTAAGCAGATCCAAATAAATGAAAGAATAGAAGGCAATGTAAAATATCTCATGGGAAAAACCACTGACCTGGAAAATAGATCCAGGAGGGATGATTTAAAAATTATTGGACTGCTGGAAAAACACGATCAAAGAAAGAACCTAGAAACAATCCTTCAAGAAATTCTCCAGAGAAATTGCCCTGATGTTTTAGAACCAGAGGGCAAAATAGAGATTTAAATAATCCACCCATAACCTACTAAAAAAGATCCCAGAAAGAAAACTCCTAGGAATATTATAGCCAGGTTCCAGAATTCCCAGATCAAGGAGAAAATATTACAAGCAGCCAGGAAGAAACACTTTCAATATTGTGGAAACAGAATCAGGATAGGGAAGGATCTTGCAGCTTCTACACTGAGGGATTTGAGGGCTTGGAATATGGTATTCTGGAGGGCAAAGGAGCTGGAATTAAAACCAAGAATCACCTATCCAGTAAAACTGAGTATCTTGTTTCAGGGGAAAATATGGTCATTCAGTGGAATAGAGGACTTTCAAGCATTCTTGATGAAAAAACCAGAGTTGAATAGAAAATTTGACATTCAGATACAAGAAGCAAGAGATGCCTGAGAAGGTAAACAGGGAAAATAAATCACTATGAACTTATCAAGGTTGAACTATTTACATTCCTACAGGGAAAAACAATAACTGCAACTGATGAAACCTTTCTCAGTATGAAAATAGTTGAAGAAGGGTATATGGGCATATGAATACATGTGTGAATGTGTGTATATATGTGTACAGTTATACATAGATAGAGGGCACAGGTCGAATTTAATAGGAAGGGATGATACTTAAAAGGTGAAATTAAGAGGTGAGAGAGGTGTATAACAAGAGGAGATGGGGAGAGACAGCATGGAGTGGACTATCTCATATAGAAGAGGCAAGGGAAAATGGTTACAAAGGAGGGGGAGAACAGGAAGGCAAAAAGGCAAAACCTTGTTCTCATTGTATTTGGCTCAGGGAGAGAATGACATACATACTAAACAGAATATCTAACCCTACCCGAGAGTAGGGGGGAAGGGGATGAGAGTAAGGATGATGGAAGGGAAGATGGGAGGGAAGCTGGGGGAGGGATGTTGGAAGCACCCACTTTTGAAAAGGGACAGGATCAAAGTAGGGAATAGACCAAGTGGGAGGTGGGATAGGAGGGAGGGAAATATAGGCAGTCATTTACAATTTATCTACTATGGTGGAGTTTTGCATAGCTACACATGTACAACATATACTGAATTGCTTGTCTTCCCAGTAATGGTGGGTGACAAGAGAGGAAGGGAATGAATCTGGAAATTGAAGTTTTAAACCCAAATGTTTTAAAAATATATAAATATTATTATTAATACTATTTTACATATAATTGGGAAATAAGATATACAGGCATTGGGGCACAGAGATTCACCCTGCCCTACTGAAAAAGTCGAAGGGGGTATGGGAGAAGGTATGGGAGAGAGCATATTGGATGAGGGGATATCCTGTGGGACTGCTATTCTGGGGTAGTGGGGGGGATAAATTGGGAAAAAATTGTAACTCAGAATCTGGCAGAAATGAATGATGTAAACCAGAAGTTAATAAAGCATTTGGGGGAAAAAAATAGCTGTGTGACCTTGGGCAAGTCACTTAACCCCAATTGCCCAGCAAAAAGCAAAAAAAAAAAAAAATGGGTAAAGTTTCAGTTTAAAAACAATCTACCAACAGGCCAGGTAAGTTCTTTTTCTTTCCTTCCTTCCTTCCTTCCTTCCTTCCTTCCTTCCTTCCTTCCTTCCTTCCTTCCTTCTTTCTTTACCTTCATTCCTTTACTTCTTTATTTACTCCCCTTCTATGTTTCTATCATCTAATATTTCTAGAAATATATTTATTAATATATAGACACATATGTGTGTATGTATATACTAGACATACATTTGAAACAAGTCGGGTATAATTTCTTTGAGGGCAGAGATTATTTCACTCTATCTCTTGCCTAGCAAATTGTATTATGTTTGGGCTATAAAAAACGCACAATAAATGGATTTTAAATTGTCCTAGTACCCTCCTCCTAAAGTGAAATATATAGAAGCCATTGCAAGTAGTGGCAGAGAGACAATAGCAAACATTGAATTTTGTTGTGTTTTGCCAATTTTCTGGCAGGAAATGATCTGGGGGAGTTCTCTCCAGATGGTAATCTCTTCTAAATTGACTAATATGTGAAGGAAAGTATTTATTTGTGAATGTACCATGCTTTTATGACACAGGGACAAGGCATCAAACTGGGGCAAAATATATCTTTGAAGTTTGGATTCAATGGGCCATACTTGGGACCTAGAGGACCACATGTGACTTTGAGGCCACAGGTTCCTCACCACTGGGTTGGGGAATAGCTATTTTGAGTTATTGGTGCTTATCGTAATGCCTTTATTTTGAATTTTCATTTCACTATTTCTTTTAATATAATTGTGAGGTATGTCAAGTAATTAATGTTGCCTGGTCACCCTGGGACTCGGTGGCAGGAAGAAGAAGGAAAGAATATCTTAGCACAAGAATTTGTGTGACTTTAAAGCCAAATTTGATATAAATGCCCAGAGGTAACATTGGGGATTGTTAAATTTTGAAGACACAACAGGAATGCTGGTTATATGATAGACAGATTCAATTGTAAGATGTTTACCAGTTTTGAGAGAGAAGGGAAAAAAACAGTGAATGGAAACAAGCCCAACTTTATCACTTCTTGAATTATTTAGAAATAGCACAGGAGATACAAACTGCTGAGTTGTTTCCAGGGTGCAGATAATGCATCATGATCGATAAGCAAATTCTATCCTTAACTTAAAACAAAATTTAAGAATAAATTATTAAATAAGCAGAAATTCAGTTGGCTCTGTAGTTTATGCAAATATACACAACTACTGAGCACTGCATTCCAGGGCAAATTGAATTTCTTTTGAAGTTTCAGATATTGAAATAATCCATACAGAGATTGAGATAGATAGAAATATGGATTTTATGTGTGTATGTATATATATATACATGCATACATACATATATATGTATATACATATACATATATATACATACACACACACACACACACACATATATATATATATATATATATATATATATATATATATATATATATATATATGAAATTTTCCTGGATCAATATTTGTTTTAAAACATGTTTGATTAAGAGAGTTAGATGGTACAGTAGGATAACAGGGAATGGAACTGAGAATCAGAAAACCCGGAGATCAAATCCAGCCCCTGGTACTTACTAGCTATGTAATCCTGGGAAAATTAGTTGTTTTATGAGCCTCAATTTCATTATCAATAAAATGGGAACATTAACTTCATAGCCCAAAGGTTGTCTTACAGTCCTAAAGCTATTATTCTATTATTATATGAAGGAATTGCAGAACTGATAGAAACTTTAAGAGATCAATGTGTTTGGTTTCTCTTAGGAGAAAATTTTAGATTGCTTTCAGGCACAAGGCATGCCATACTGGGAATGATAATTATATATGTTTAGGCTTCATTGTTCTATAAAATATTTGCGGGCCATGGATAGTAACATATTTAAACATTCTAGTTACCCTTGGACATTTTTTTTTCAAAATGTTTAATTAACTTCTGGTTTATATCATTCATTTCCGTCAGATTTTGAGTTACAATTTTCCCCCATTTTTCCCCTACCCACCACCCCAGAATAGCAGTCCCACAGGATATCCCCCCATCCAATCTGCTCTCTCCCATCTCTTCGGCCATGCACCCTTCAACTTTTCCAGTAGGACAAGGTGAATCCTCATGCCACAATGCCTATACATCTTATCTCCCAATTATATGCACAATAGTATTAATCATAGAATTCATATATATATATATATAATTGGTTTTAAAAGGGAGATTAGCAACTCAGTATATGCTGTACATATATAGCTATGCAAAACATTACCATAGTAGATATATTGTAAAATACTGGCTATATTTCACTCCCTCCCATCCCATCTCCCACCTGGTACACTCCTCTCTTTGATCTTGTCCCTTTTCAAAAGTGGGTGCTTTCTACTCCCCCCCCAGCCTGCCCTCCCTTCCACTGACCCCCCCAATCCCCTTCTCCCCTACTTTCCTGTAGGGTGAGAAACCCTATTTAGTATGTATGTTATTCTCTCCCTGATCCAAATTCAATGAGGATAAGGTTTTGCCTTTTTGCCTTCCTGTTCTTCCCCTCCCCTGTAACAATTTTCCCTTGCTTCTTCTATATGAGATAGTTCACCCCATTCTGCCTCTCCCCATCTCCTCTCAATATATTCTTCTCTCAACTCTTAATTTCACATTTTAAGTATCATCCCTTCTTATTAAATTCAACCCGTGCCCTCTATCTATGTATACCTGAAAACATATATATACATATTCACATATGTATTCATATGCCCATATACCCTTCTTCAACTATTTTCATACTGAGAAAAATTTCATCTACAGTTATTGTTTTTCCCTGTAGGAATGTAAATTGTTCAACCTTGATAAGTTCATAGTGATTTCTTTTCCCAGTTTACCTTCTCAAGAATCTCTTGTTTCTTGTATCTGAATGTCAAATTTTCTATTCAACCATGGTTTTTTCATCAAGAATGTTTGAAAGTCCTCCATTCCACTGAATGACCATATTTTCCCCTGAAAGAGGATACTCAGTTTTGCTGGGTAGGTGATTCTTGGTTTTAATCCCAGCTCCATTGCCCTCCAGAATATCACATTCCATTTCCTTCAATATCTCAGTGTAGAAGCTCCCAGATACTGTACTATCCTGATTCTGTTTCCACAATATTGAAAGTGTTTCTTCCTGGCCACTTGCAATATTCTCTCCTTTAACTGGGAATTCTGGAACCTGGCTATAATATTCCTAGGAGTTTTCTTTTTGAGATTTTTTCGGGAGGTGATTTGTGGATTCTTTCAACCTCTATTTTGCCCTCTGGTTCAAAAACATCAGGGCAATTTTTCTTGAGAATTTCTTGAAGGATGATTTCTAGGTTCTTTCTTTGATCATGGTTTTCAGGGAGTCCAATAATTTTTAGATTGTCTTTCCTGGATCTATTTTCCAGGACAGTGGTTTTTCCCATGAGATATTTCACATTGCCTTCTATTCTTTCATTTGTTTGGATCTGCTTAATAGCATCTTGATTTCTCATAAAGTCACTAGCTTCCATTTGCTCCAGTCTAATTCTGAAGGAATGATTCTCCTCAGTGAGCTTTTGAGATTCTTTTTCCAACTGGCAAAGCCAGCTTTTTAAGGCATTCTTCTCCTCATTGCCTTTTTGAGCCTCTTTTGCCATTTGAGTTAGTCTATTTTTTAAGGTATTATTTTCCTCAGTCAGGCTGTTGACTATCATTTCATACTTTTCTTGTATCTTTCTCATTTTTCTACCCATTTTTCCCCACTTCTCTTATCTGCTTCTTAAGGTCCTCTGTGACCTGTAACCAGCTTGTATTTTCATTTGGGGCTTTTGGTGCAGGATTTCTGACCTCACAGTCCTCATCCTGTTCCATGCTTTGATACTCTTTACCCAAAATAGGAGTTTAATGTTGAATTTTTCTGTTTGTTTTGTTTCTTTTGCCTAGGCATGTTGCCACTCAATTACTTGATGTTTGGGCTTCTTGCAGTAGTAGGACTCTGCCAACAGCCAGGGGAGCTTCTGTCCCAAATGCTGGGGTTTTCCCAGTTGCTGGACGTATTAGTAGTTGGGTGGCCTCTCTGAAGCCTCCACACACTCTGGCAAGCTGGTCACACACCCCAAGACCTCCACCCCAGACTGCAATCCAGATCCAAGAAGGGTAAAGCAAAAGTGATCACCCCCTCCCCCCCAAGACTGATTGCAGGATCCCCCTACAGTTCCCAGGCCAGGAGCTGAAGCTGCAGAGTGGCAATGTGTCACAAGTTGTGACAGTTCCTGAACAGCTTCTCATCCCCAGGGTAAAGAGGCCACATGCTCTCCCAACCTGTCCCAAAATCCATACTACACTGACCTCTCACTTTCTCCTGGGCATCTATGTGTTGACAATTCTGGAAATGCCACAGCTGTTGGTGTTCTGGGGTCCCTCCAGCCAGCTGCTGGTCTGGCTGCCCTAGGGCTAAAACTTCCAACTCATGTGGTCCTGGGCTTGGGTCCCAAAGCTCTGCACTGGTCACCCCCTACCAGACTGCTGGACTGTTCTCAGCAGGAGGTTAGCTTCTTTATGTCATTTTGTGGGTTCTGGAGCTCCAGAGGTTCTTCAGAATCCGCCTTTTACATAATTTTGAAGTGGTGTGGGCAAGAACTCTGAGGAAGTGCTGTTTCTACTCTACCATCTTGACTCCACCCCGCCCCTGGACATTTTTTAACATGCATTAACCATGGTAAATACTTAATAAATATTTTTAGGATGAATGATTGAAGATAAGAAAATGACTCTATTCCTGTAAGTATAAAGACACAGTCTATCATAAAGTGTGGTGACTTGTTTAATTGCACTAACCATGAACAAAAAATTTCATACTCTCCTTTAGTGCATATAGGATCTATAGCCTTTTGTTCCAACCTTTGTAAAGACCAATTGATCAGAGTATCTCACTTGAAATAATCTTCAAAGTCTGAAGAGGAAGTTACCATTTCAGTCTGTAGCCTCTTCTTCAGTTTAAGCAATTTTAATTCTCAGTTTTTCTGCTAAGAGCATTATTATATCTATTTAATCATCCAGTTTTCATTGGTCTTCATGGAACCTTCCCTAATTTCTTTTCTTCTTAAAAAAACAGAGAATGAAATAAAATAAAATATTTCAGATACTGTTCAATGCCAAATATTTTTAAAAGTGCTGAATTTTGATCAGCATCAGACTACAACACATTCTGGAACCAAAAACTTTAAAAAGGAAAGAAAAAGCATATAAACAAATAGAATATTTTCTGTTGAACAATAAATGCATAGAAATTATTTCCTCAAGTTACATAATTTATTCCCACAATATTTTATCTATATAATAATTATAACAAAAATATAATGAGAAAGATTTCATATTCAGTAAAGGTAAAAAAAATGATAATTGATAAGATAATCCAAGAAGAAACCTACAAACACATGAATTAACTGAGGTTGTAATTTATTCAATATCTAGAAATTAATGAAGAAATCAATCAATTAAAACAGATATAAAATACTAAATCAAAACATCAAGAATAAGGTAATTTTAAAATGATTCATATTTTTGTCTTATAAAATATTATTTAAATTTTCCCTTTTCCCTTTCCTTTTCAAAGAGCCCATCCTTTAAAACAAAAAATAACAATAATAATGAAAGAAGAAGAAAGAGGAGGAGGAGGAGGAAGAAGGGGAAGAAGAGGAGAAAGAGGAGGAAGAGTCATAAAGAAGAAAAAGAAAAAAGGATAGCAGAGATGAAGAAAAAAAAATTAAGTAAAAACAAAAAGTATGTAAGGCAGAGCCCAGATGCAAGAGTAAATGCAGAAACCCATCAGAACTCTCCCAAAATTTCCTTCTAAACAACTTTAAACTAATGCCTCAAATAAACATTTTTGGCAGTGTGACTCAATTTAGGAGGTCTGCTGTTGAGATCTATAACATTAGGGTAGGAGTTAGTTTGGGGTATGGCAGAAACATGAGCAGAGGGCTAGGAAGTGATTAGTAGTGACAAAAGCAGTAGCACCAGGAATTCTCAGATGAGATAAGGTAATGAGGTCAGACAACTGGTCAGAATAAAGATTACATGAGACTCTTTGCTGGCACTGGGTGCATCTGAAGCTGTTTGCCAATTTTATTGCCCATAGTTAGTCCTGATATACATTCCAGGGTGGAGAGGAACACTTGTGCTTGGTCACAATAGATCAGGGGACAAGATCACACTTCTAGGATGGAGAGAAGTGCTAGGACCTGTTTCTGTTGGGGATCATTGGTCACACATGTATAGAGATCAGAGAGATAACAGAAGAGCAAGTGACCATACATATCTTTGATCACATAACCTCTAAAACACTGAAAACATGAAGAACCCTAGAACTAGCCCTGAAAATAGCAGCATAAAAAGTCCTGAACCTTTGGATTGTGCTTCCCCAAACCCAGATGAGTAGAAACCAAATTTTTTATAAAGTTCAAAGCCAAGATGTAAGTTGGAAAAATGAGGAAATAACAAGAAAAGAAATTGACGATAAAATGCTACAGAGAAGATCAAAACATAAACTCTGAAGAAGACAACAATGTGAAAGTAACTACTGTTATGGCAAGCAAAGAAGCGTTCACACCTTGTTTCAGCTATTGAATTAACACCTTGTTTCAGTTCAAGTTTCTTTTGAGCCTTATGTTAAGTCTGTTAAAAACAGAACATGTGAACCGCACAACTTGTGAAACCTAGAACTCATGAACTCCTGCAACAGGAAGGAGAGGATCTAATGACCATATATAAGGAGAATTTCCAGGCTAGAGACAGCAGAACTGGGAAGAGGACTGTTATGGTGGCAAAGTCAAGAAGGAGAAAACTTGTGGTAATCCAGCATTCTGTTTGTCTGCTCTGTCTTTGTTGATGTTTGTTTGTGATACTTTGAACAGAAGCCCTGGGACCTTACTGGAAGCCCTGAAAGAGGATTTTTTCAGGTTGTATGTTTACAGAAGTCCTGGAGGAAGGTTTTGGAGGTCCGGGGACTTCACTGATGATTTGTTCTGGCCTCTTGGACCTTGTTTGTGGGTCTGTTTTGATTTTTATGTTGATGATTTGTGTTGAGTTCTCAGACCTTGTTGGTGAGTCTGAGTTGATTTCACAGGCAGATAGCAAATTGTTTATGGTGTTGGTAATGTGTGTGACTATTCTTGTGGCTCTGTCAAGATTTTTTTTCCCAGAAACAGGAACTGTGAAGAACTTGAGGTGGACTGGACACTGTGAACTTCAATATGGAATGGGAACTGGATGAAGAACTGGACAAGGATCGAAGGAACTGGGAGCTGCCTGACTTTGAACCCAGGTGACAATTGACACTGGGACCATGGAAAAGGAAGCATGGAAGATGAGAGCCAGACTTGAGTCAAGCTAAAAGGAGACTTTGCTAGGATACTGTGTGCTGACTGAGAAGATTATGATTTACTGTGACCTAGGGGTAGAGAATTTTGACTTTTGTACTTTGTGATTGAATTAAGGATTTTGTGATTGACTAAGTGAATATACTTTGCTGAAATCTATGTGACCACTTTGGTGAAAATTCTGTGGACATTTTATTAAAAAATTGTTGAATTGTGACATGGTGAATGCTGTATTTTGATTTTTCTATGATAAGTTATAACATCCTGAATGTTGTACCTTGATTTTCTGTGAATGTTTTGCTCTGATTTGTTATGAAATAGAGAGTTTGCTGTACTATGTAATCAGAACCTTGAAAGCTGTTCACAGCACCAGTCCTCTGGAAAGCTGCTAGTGTGTGGCTTTACAACTACAAACAAAGCCTCAAAAAAAAACCTGTTAATTGGATCAACAGAAATTCCTGGAAGAGTTAAAGAAAGAAATGAGTAGTAAAAACAGCATTATGAAAAGAAATGAGAGCGATGCAAGAAAATTATAAAAAGAGAATTAACAGGGGAATCTAGGTGGCACAGTGAATAGAGCACTGGCCCCAGAGTCCATAGAACCTGATTTCAAATCCAGTCTCAGACAACTGACACACTTACTAACTGGGTAATATTGTGCAAGTCACTTAACCCCAACTGCCTTGCCTTTCCCCTCCAAAAGAAGGGAGGGATTAACAGCTTGATAAAAGAGTCACAATCAATTTTGAAGAAAATAATACCTTACAAAGCAGAATTGACCAAATGGAAAAATAGATGCAAATCTCACTGAAGAAAATAATTCCTTAATAATAAGAATTGAGGAAGGAGAAAGTAATGATTCCATTAGAAATCTAGAAACAATAAAACAAAAAGAATGAAGAATATCAAAGAAAATGTGAAATACCTCATTGCAAAAACAAGAGACCTATCAAATATATTCATGAGAGATACTTTAAGAATTATTGAACTACTTGAAAACAAAGGTTTTAAAAAGAGCCTGGGCATTATTTTTTCAAAAAAAATTATAAAAGAAAAATGCCAAATATTTTATATCCAAATAATAAAATATAAATTGAAAGAATACACCTATCAATTCCTCAAAGAGATCCCCAAGTTAAAGCCCTCAGATATATAAAACTATATATAAAACTTCTTTCAGATCAAGGAGAAAATATTTAATAATCCAAAAATAAACAATTCAAATATTGTGGAGCCTCAGTTGAAATTACACAAGAATTAGCAGCTTCCACATTAAAGAAGCAGAGGGATTTGAATAAAACATTGTTGAAGGCAAAAGACCTAAGATTATAACCTAGAATAAACTATCCAGAAAAATTTAGGCTTAATCTCCTGGGGGAAAGAAAAGAAAAGGAAAAGGAAAGGGGTGGGGAGAGGGGCATTTAATGAAATTGAAATTTTTCAAGCACTCCTGATGAAAAGATCAAAGTTGAGGGGCGGCTAGGTGGCGCAGTGAGTAGAGAGTCGGCCCTGGAGTCAGAAGGACCTGAGTTCAGATCTGACCTCAGACACTTAATGCACACACAAACAAAAACCTAGCCATGTGACCTTGGGCAAGTTACTTAACCCCAGTTGCCCTCCAAAAAGCAAAAAAAAACCAAAACATCAAAGTTGAGTAGAAAATTTGACATTCAAACACAAGACTCAAGTAAAACATAAAAAGGGAAACACGAAAGAGTAATCATAAGAGATTCAATAAAGATGAATTGTTTACATTTCTATATAGTAGGATGATAAATGTAAAACTTTAACAACTTTATGATTATCTGATCACTCAGAAGGAAACTTCATAGGCAGAGGGTATGACTATGAATTGATTATATCAGAATATTCTCTCCCTCACACACTCACTTAAAATGAAGGAGCAGGAAAGATAGATACACTGATAAAAGGGGGAAGAAAGAGATAAACTATGAAGAAAAAAAAAGAAATTCAACATCTCCAGTTTCTCCTATGCCATAAAATCCTCAATATCATGGCTGACTTTCTCTGAACGTTAAGAGGACATTCCTCAAATATCATGCTCAGGACCAAAGACAACATCATATAAGTGACCAGATACAAATAAAATATAACAATATTATTCACTACTTTTTCTAGATATTTTAATAAGATTAATGTAATTTTAGGATGCATCAACTTTTTGGCTAGAATATTACATTATTCAATTTATTGCTGTTTTCATAAGAGTCATATATACTTTTTCTCAGAAAGTTCTCTGGAGCCATGTTGCCCTCCTATGTATCTGTCTAATATAGTTACTTTTAAGTATAGAAAATGAAATTAGCCCCTACTAAATTTATTTTTAAAAGAGAGGCAAATTAGTATACTAAATTGAGAGATAGTTGCCAATATGATGTCTTCAAGTTCCAATTTTGACAGATATTTACTGTGTGATCATGTACAAGTCACTTAACCTCAACATAAGTTGAGTTAAAGATGCCAACATGCACTGGTAGAGGAAATCTCTTAGTCTGAGTTTCCTCTACCAATAAAATAATAGATCTAGGTCTTTGAAAACTTGGGGGGCACACATTTTCACATATATGTAGAGTGTGTCAGAAGACTATGTTTTAGTTAGGTTCACATGTAAGGAGCACATTTGACCAAGCTATTTCACATATGTATCTCTGCAAACCTAGGGTCTTTTCTCTATGTTCCCAATCCTCTTCTCTTATACTGCTCTTTCCTAGGAGACCACATTGCTATTGGGCATATGGCTTATCTGGGTCCCCTGAGTTTGTTCCTGTCCATATCTATCTTAACCAGCAGGGTTAACTCCCTCCTTCAAGAATGAATGCTTTTCTTCTCTACAACCATAAAGCATTCACTGCTGACTGTCCTTCAGTGACTTTCTCTCTCTATTCCTGATGACTATTGAGTCTTCTAGTGGGCCAATATCTCTATTGCTAAATACCTTAGTCAATGAGCTGGAGAGGAAAGAGGCTGCCCCCATTTGGAGGATCGAGGGTCACATTATACAATACTGACATCTCTCATGGTTGTTTCTCATGGCTGATTAGACTACTTTTGGAAAGCTATGTGGCTATGATCAATCTCCACTCACTCAATAGTAAACTGACTCTCTCTTTCCATAAAAGAGAATTATGTCACTTTTATTAAAGAGTAATAGGGTATAGTTTCATATTAAGATCTCATTTAATCCATTAATATCTTATTATACCTTTCCTTTCTATAAGTAAATTAACTATGAAACACATGCATTTCATGTGTGTTTATGTATGCATATACATAAGTAAATGTGTTTATACAAATATATACATACATAAAGAGATTCTATATGTCAACATACATTCATATAAGTGTATGTGCATATATATGTATATATGCTACATATGTACAGAATTATATATACATATATTGTGAATATTTTATTCAATGATTATATAACACCTTTGAGTGGGAAACATATTATTAAACTTAATTCCTCATTAAATATAAATTAATTTTTTATCACTTTCACACCTCTCATCTTATGCCATCTATAAATTGTTATGAAGTCATTGACACCTTTGCTTCCTTGAAATTGCAGAAAAATTCTCAAGTAAAAGGATAGGTGGTTTCATACTTAGTAGATGTTTTATGAGAGTTGTGTTCAAAAACCACATCTCATTTTGGCCAACAGAGGGATGAGTCACTCTAAACTTAGCTAGGATGGTCCTCAAACAGCAAGCATGCTAGATTCATACTTGAAATCTCATCAATATGGGGGGATTTGCTCAGTCTGTATACATCAGCAGAGACATGACCAAACCCTTTCCTGATTTTATTTAGTTACTAGCTCTCCCATAAAATTATATTGCATTTTGTTTTATTTTTGTAAATATACTTTGCATGCATTTCTTTCATAAAAATGATGTATTTCCTGATGAAATGTAAATTCCATGAGGTTAAGAAGAACTTTCTTTTTATATTTATATTTCCAATTCCCAGCCCAGTGCCTGGAATATTTGTCAGTCAAAAAACATGTGTTAAGTACTTACTATGAGTCAGACATTGTGCTAAGGATACAGGATACCAAGTAAGGTAAAAGACAGTCCCTTCTCTCAAGATCACAGTCAATGGAGAAGACAGCATGGAAACAGTTAGGTAGAAACAAAAAATATCCAATATAAATTTAAAATAATCAACAGAAAGAAGGAAATAGAATGAGGATTTTGGAAGGATGTGTGAGGCCATTTTATTCTACCCCTTCATTTAACAAATGAGAAAACTGAGGCACATAGAAATTTAGTGACTTGCTCAGGATTACACAGTTGTGTTTTGTCCATTGTTCTCAAAGAGGACCATGACATCAGGAGGATGCTGCTATGACCTGCAAGTGAATTAGATTTAAATAATGGAGGGTTGTGCAACACAGTTAATAATATTTGAAGGATAATTTTATCTTAGGACTTCCTGACTCCAAATTTAGCTCTTGATCCATTGCACAACATTGCTCCATCTCCTGAATTGCATCATAACCTTTCCATGGATTATCTTAATTAACAGTTTGAGGATTTGCTGAGATAAATTTATCTTATTAATCATTTAATAAAGAATCTCTTTGATATTCTCTAGGTTAGTAGACCAGCCCCAGACATCAGACCTTACCTGAGGTCTTCCTAGAAAGACATAGCTTATTAGGGAGTTCCTATTCTGTCTTCGCTATGTCACACACAACTTCACTGAAGCACTGATGAAAAGATTAGAGAAGTAATTTGATAATAACTTTGCCTGAGTATACATAAGACAGAAGTCAAGAAAGATATGCAGAAAGATTTCATTTTTATCTTTACCAAATATTACTCCCAAATATTTAGATGTCAATTACTTGTGGAACCATAAAGGAAACAAAAATTAAAGCAAGACATAATAGTGTGATGAAGTACAATGATAATACCAGTAAATAGGACAAGATATTAATAAGGAATCAAAGTCATAATAGAGATTGCTCTTGAAATGTATGGGCATACTTTATTAGAATCTAATAAAAGTAAATTCTTCTTAAATATATTATTATAATCACTGAAATATTATTAATATTAACTAAGCTTCCAGAGGAAACATGAAACTAAGTCTTACCAAAGGCAATGGGAAGAATATGAAATATCCCCACAGCTTGAATTAAGGAAAATAAAGCTTTATACTCTGGGGCTTCTAATAGCCAGAACCTCCATTAACCACTTACCAATATAATTAGAGATTGAAATCTCACAATTAAGGGGCTTACCCTGCCTAGGAAATTATTCAGTCTTTAATTGAATTGTTCGTGCAAAATGAGACAATTAATATATGGATTTGAACAGATTTTACTTGGGTTTCTTTTCACTGACTATTTTGCCTGAGAGAGGGAAAAAATGCCCAAGATATACATTCAAATTTCAACTTTAGGATTTCTTTATTTCAATATTTGTGATTATGTTGCCAAGGAATTTATAAGTATTGTTTTCAATATCTCCCATTTATTTAAAGAGGAGGGAAAAACCGTATTGGAGTGTGGTGCTATGTTGTTGTTGGAGAGGACTAGGGAAGATTGGGAAGCAAACAAAAAGCATTTCCATAACAAAAGGCCATGGCATAGAACAGTTCTTTTACTGGCTCATAAATTTCAAAGCCTTTAATACCTCTGCCCCCTTCTCATTGGGGAACTTCCCCCATCATACAGGGCTTCCTTGACTTGGGATATCCAACCATTTCTGGGGTCTTTTCACCCAGGAAAATCCCTCTGTATGATCTATTCCCTTCTCTCCACTGGTGACTTGCTCATGGACACCCCATTTTGTAGATGGATTCAATATGGCTGTCATTTGCTCCTTGGTCCTGCTCTTGGCTTCTCCTTTCAAAAGGTGGTACTTTCTGGACCACCCTTACCCATCCAGAACCTTCCCTCTCTCCCAAACTCACTTTTGTGCTTTATCTTCAGTCATTTAAATGTAAACTTTTTGTGTGCTGAGGCTATCTTGCTTTTTTTGTATTTGTATCAATAGCACTTTGAAGAGTATCTGACCCATAATTAAGGTCCTTCTTCCTTTTTCCTTCCCCTCCTTCAGCAATGGAAATGCAAATTTAAAGATCTTCCCTGCCCATAGGTTAAGTGCACCTGGAGCCTGTGGTGGGAGGATTGTTTTTCAGGAACGCCCACACCTTGAAACTTTGTGATTGGGCAGTGGGTCAAGAAGGTTGTTACATTCTCTGACAGGAGAAGGCTATATAAACCCTGATGGGAGGCTTTGCTTTGGGGCTCACTTTGAGAAGTGTTGTGTGATTTGCCCAGATGTTGATGCTTCCCTCTCTGGTAACTGTGATTTGGTATTGATAATGGTTGGACAGTTTGGAGGCCTGTCTGCTTGATCTGTTTCTCTGTTTTGAAACTTGTCTGTATACTTTGAAGGTAAATGATATATGCTTAATTGATTAAAGCAAGCTTGTAGGTAAATGATATATATTTGATTAAAGTAAGCTTGTTAACCCATTTTGAGTTGTTTTCCTTTAGAAAAGCAGATCTAAGAACCTGTGTTGGCAGCCACCCTGGGGATGTTGGGGTGCTTACTGCTACACCTTCTTACTCTATTTGATAATTCATAGACAAGACCAGTCATTGAATTGACATATGGAAAGGCCAACAGTTAAATACTTCCAACTTTCTTTTTAGTCACTTAGCTTAGAGCTCTGTATTGACTGACAAAGTAAAGATGTATTTTTTGCAATGAGTTCATAGAAGCCTTACAAAGACAACATGACTAATTTGAAAATAGGTTTAATATGAATGTATATGTAGAACCTATATCAGATTGCATGCCATCTTGGGGAGAGGGAATGGGGGGGGAACTTAAAACTCAAAAGCCTGGGGAACTGAATGTTGTACACTCTGTGTGTGTGTGTGTGTGTGTGTGTGTGTGTGTGTGTGTGTGTGTATATATATATATATATATATATATATATATAGTCTTGGTGGATTAGTAGAAAAAAATGTTTTTCCTGAGGTAGAGCAAAAATTTCTGATTGTCTTTTCCTAGAATAGTGTTAAATATCTAACTGGGCTCATTTCATGGAACCTTATATCATCATTATGACAGATATTTTGATATCTACATGAATAATTAGAATGTTAATACTCTATTTGCTAATTCCTATCATTATTTAGAGTATTGTGCCTGGTGCTAAGGTCATAAAAATAAATTTAGATAAGGCTGGTACTTACCATAAGAAAGTTACAATCTAGGAAAAAGTTGACAGCAATACAAATAGGTATAATGTAAACAAACAAACAAAAATATCTTTATTATTTATTTTATTAACATTTCATCCATGACTTTTGTTATTATATCACTATTTGTGACTATGCCCCCAAACATTCACCTAACAAACTTTTCTAGATAAAAGTGAAAAACACTTAAACAAAAGCAATTTTCAAACCTGCTACATAGGAGAGGGTGTTCAGAACTCTGCACCTGGATTCCTCAAACACTACAAAGCCAGGAAAGCAGTATAATGCAAGATAACAGACAGATTTACATAATGAACAGGATATGAACAGTTTTCCAATGAAGAAATTAAAAAATATAGTCATATAAAAATGCTATAAATAATTAATTATTAGAGAAATGCAAATTGAAACAAACTTGAGATACCATTTTACAGATATCAGATTGGCTAAAATGACAGAATGGAAATAAGACAAATGTTGGAGAGACTGGAAAAATTGGGACAGTAATTCTTTGTTCATGGAATTATAATATGATCCCACCACTTTGGAGAGCCATCTGGAATTATGCCATTAGACTTATTAACTACATATGTCCTTTGACCCAGTTAATACCAATACTTGGTCTATTTCCATATAAAATTAGGTAAAAAAAGGAAAAGAACCTATATGCTCTAACATGTTTATACCATCTATCTTTGCAGCAGTAAAGAACTAGAAACTACAGAGATACCCACTAATTGGGGAATGACTGAACAAGTGGCATTTGATTGTGATGGAATAATGCTATGTGTAACTCCATTCATGAACAGCTTTCCAGAATTATGCTACTGTGGACAGCTTTTAAGGTTCTGATTACACAGTATAATGAACACCCTATCTGTGCCATAACAAATCAAAGCAAAACATTCACAGAAAATCAAGGTACAGAATTCACAACTATTATAACTTATCACAGAAAATCACAATATAGTATTCACAACAGCTTATCATTAAAATGGCCACATAGTTTTCACCAAAGTGGTCACAATATTTAGAACAAAGTACAATCATCTCAAAGTACAATAGTAAAAGTCTTCCACTCATGGGGCACACTAAAGTAACTCAATCAGTCACTTATTCAGCAATCAATTACTAAGTATCATTAATCACTAAGTACAACCATTAGAAAATACACAGGCTCTCCACCCCTAAGTCATTAGTAAACTACAATTTCATCATTACTCAGTACCCACAGAGAGGTCTTTTCATCTTGACTTGGGGCTGGTTCTCAGATTCCCTGGATCCTCTTCCATGGTCCCAGATTCTACCTGGATTCCCCAGACTGTCACCTGGGTTCAATGGCAGACAGCTCCTAGTTCCTTGTCCAGCTCTCTGGGTAGGTTCTGCTTCACATTGAAGTTCGCAGGGTCCAGTCCATCTCGAATCCTTCACAGTTACTACTCCCAGGAATTCAAGGCTTAACCAAGCCACAGACATACAAAGTTCCTGCATCCCAGTCATGTTACCTCAGTCTTCTGCAGCTTGTTTAAAAAATCAGAATCACCTTTTCCAGCCTGGGGGAAGGGGGTTCCTGGGCTTCTGTTCAGAAGAAGCTCTACCAGCACAAGTTCTCAGAAAATTCTGGCTCAGTTCTCAATTCTCTCTTCTGTAGCTGCTCTGCCTCCAAATTCCCTCCCAAGAAAAGCCTGAGGCTTTTCTTATATATACATAGCGTTAGCTACTTCCTGTTACATCAGGAATAAGGGTTTATACCTTCTGTTTCTTTCACAAAGGTTTGATTAGTTACTAAGTGCTAAGTACCTGCTAACTTGCCAATACAAAAAGGGGTCTTGAAATTACCATTACACTATGGTATAAGAAATGATGACCTCAATGACTTAGAAAACATAGAAAGACTTACATGAAATAACAAAGAGTAATATTAACAGAACCAAGAAAACATTGTGCACAGGAACAGTAATATTGTTTAAAGAATGACTTTAAGCAAATAATTTATTT
The DNA here is from genome assembly GCA_011680675.1 of Gymnobelideus leadbeateri. Classification (NCBI taxonomy): domain Eukaryota; kingdom Metazoa; phylum Chordata; class Mammalia; order Diprotodontia; family Petauridae; genus Gymnobelideus; species Gymnobelideus leadbeateri. The sequence continues at coordinate 18,520 of WOXC01001251.1, forward strand.
TCTCTATTATAAATTACCAAATTTACCATAAAGGACATGTGAAGACAGTCAATATCTGCATTCAGAAAAATAACTGACAAATAGAAGTAGGTATATGTGTGCACATGTATATTCATAAATATATGTTGTATATCTATTTATGTCTAATGGTAATCATCTCTAGGGCAGAATGGAGAAGGGGAGAAAAAAAAAGAAATTTCCATGATATTTGTGTTGAGTGTATGAAAGGAACAGAAATCTGTGCATAGTAGATTTGCAGCTTCATGTATAATCTTCATTTTTATTGTACTGTGTTATGGAAATGCTTATTTTATCCTGTAAATTAAAAACATATTTTAAAAGATAACATATGAAACAAAAGATAATGCATTAGATAACTATACTAGGATTATAACTGAACATTGTTACTAAAGGAGATGGGAAAGTTGAAGAATCACAGCAGTACTTCATTGGAAAGGTATTAATTGATTTGATCTTTGAAAAGATGAGTAAGTTTTTGTGTGGTGAAGAAAATCTTAGTGTTATTATAAGTGTTAAATTAGGCTATATTTACCAAGGAGACAGTATAAAATAAGAGAGATAAACAATTACTTAATAGAACTTAACTTGAGCCTATCACTACTACTTCTACTACTACTATTACTACTACTACTACTACTGCTACTACTACCACCACTAGTACCACGATTGCCACAACTATTACTATTACTATTGAAGCTTATGTTGACTCAATTACTCATTGTTCCCAACCCTGCTTGTCAATCAATCAATGTGTGGAGGCTCCAGTGGGAAAGGAAAAACAAAGTCTGCATTTTTATTATTGTTCTTTTTTTATATAATTCTGTGAATTGTCATATTCTCATTACCTTGGGGAGGGACTGAGATTCAAGGGCCTTTATTTTCCTGAAGTGGATCTATCTGGATTATTTTACAGTTACCTATAGAAGCTGTTCCCACCTTGAATCCATTGCTCATCTTCAGTGATCAGTCCATCTACCTGTTGATACTTTGATATATTTATAATAAAATTGTTTTAATTCTCTTTGTTTTGAGTTTTGCCTTGTTAATCAGAATGAAAATCCAAATGGAGAGTTTCCCTTTCAATATCACTACTTCTTAACTAATTTTACCCCAGAGTATATTTTGTTTTTTTATCTTTACCCCCATTCCTGTTGGATATCTTTACTATTAATAACATTCTTATTTTAATTCATTTCTCTCAGCCCACTATTATGGGTTTGTTTTTCCTTCTGTCTTACTTTCCCTATAAACCTTGTCTATGCTTCCTGTTTAAAATTGCATTTAAATTATACCTCCATCTTTTTTGAAAGATATGGAGGGAGATAATTTTCTCTTATTTTCTTTCTAGTCTATTCCTAACCCTTAATTGTATAATTATCAAATTATGCTTGCTTTTACTTTCTGTCATCAGTTTAACTGTTGTTGCTATTTAGGCTTGTTGAGGACCCTGAAAATGTGGTATGGAGTTGCTAGAAACCCCAAAATGTCAGGGTACCTGACAAGTCTGTCTGGAAAGAATTCAAGTGCTCAAGCCTTCTTTCAGTCAAGGTAGCAAGGTTTATTGTAATGCCAATAGGAACAGGCAAGATTCCTTGTGAATCTGCTCTTTGGTGGGGGTGAGATTTATACTTATATATATAAAAAAAGACAGTGAGAATGAGATTGGGATTGGATAAGATTAAGGAGTAGTAAGTAGCCTGAGGTGGTCTAGTACATAGTGAAAGGAGTTAAGTGATCCTGGTATGGGTAGGAGAGCCACAGTAAAAGGACTATTGATTATTTATGTAGGTTGGGATGGGCAAGATGCCGCAGGTGAGAGGCCAGTGATCTGGGCTGCTGAATGTGGGGAAAATTCAGGGACTGGACTGCTGAAATGTATAAGAAAATTTATGTTCCAGGTCCCATTACCCCATTAGTAGTGACTCAATTTCACTCATTACTGACATTGGATTTGCTGATAAGAGGTCACAGATAACCCCTCATAATTTGCTACATGTTGATATTAACCAGATTGTCTTGTAGGGAATGGTTTTGACCTCTTGACCTTTTGCCCTTATTTGTATCTTAAAATCTAATATTAAATCATGGGTCCAGTGTTGTGTGTGAAAATGAGTATGTAATTGACTATCTTTTCTGTTCCCTCCATCTTGTACTGTTGTCCAGATATGAGTCACAGGGTTACAGTGATTCCATAGAAGTAACTCCCAGGCTTTCTGCAATTACTGGTTCCATCAGTGGCAATGGGTCCAGATGGCAGCAAAATGGAACACTGTATAGAGCATTATGTAGCCTTTCTACAAAGGATTAATTCCATGACAGAAATCTTGTTGCTGTTATGGAATCCCTCTAACAATGCTATTAATTTGTTTGTTTGTTTTTTCCCTGTTCTCTTGAAAGAATAGCATGATGACAAAAGTGTTTTAAAAATCTCATTAAATCTATTAAGAAAGATTTAATTTTTAGGAGTATTAGAGTTTTGACCATTTATTTCATTTAATTTATATAAGCAGGATTTGGAGGTAATGTTATCTAGTAAAAAGTGGACTGAACCTAGGCTCAGGAGATACATAGATTTGACTCTGTCCTGTGACATATCCTCTCTGTGTGATTTTTGGAGGAGCAGCCACTGACAAGTGTTTGTGCCTGGACAAATATGACACATTCTACCATTTTTGATTAAGGAGAAAGCTGGGGAGATGAGATGGTGGGTGAACAAGTATCCATATCATGGCTTCCTCATTTCACTTAAGTAATCTTTCTGAGAGAGAGAAAAACCATGTGACTTGAGAGTTGGCCTCAAAGTTAGGAAGACATACTGGATATGATCACTGCCTCAGGCATGGATTTGTGATTTGATTTTGGGCAAGTTGGTCAATGGTTCTCTTAATAACTTTCTAAGTTTACAGGTTGCAGAAGACTTGTTGGGGGCTCGGGAGGCGGTCTGGAGGCGGCGACCAGCAGAAAGCCCTGGACCAGCATGTCCCAGGCCACCAAGCGGAAGCATGTGGTGCAAGAGGTGCTGGGGGAGCACAGGGTGCCATCGGAGCAGCAGCAGATCGTGAGGGTCCTGGGGACCCCCGGCAACAACCTGCACGAGGTGGAGATGGCGCAGGGGCAGCGCTTCCTGGTCAGCATGGCCTCCAAGTACCGCAAGAACATCTGGATCAAGCGAGGTAACTTTCTCGTCGTGGACCCCATAGAGGAGGGGGAGAAGGTGAAGGCTGAGATCTCCTTTGTGCTCTGCAAGGACCATGTGCGCTCTCTCCAGAAGGAGGGCCTCTGGCCTGAAGCCTTCTCAGAGGTCGCCCAAAAACAGAACAACAGCAGGAACAGACCACCTCAGCCAGAACTCCCAGGAGAAGCCCAATCTTCAGAAGACGACAGTTCTGAAGATGATTCAGACCTCTTTGTCAACACCAATCGAATACAGTACCAGGAGAGTGAGGAGGAGAGTGAGGAAGAGGCCTAGGCTCCAGCTGCAAGCCTAGTTGACACCCAGACCCCACCTACATGGACTTAAATGGGTTGCTCTGTGGATCCACCCCCTGGCTGGGGATGAGGCAGGGCTCCCATCTGGACTCCTGCTCTTCTCTGTAAGAGATTATTAAACCCCTGGTGGGTTGAGAGAGAAAAAAAAAAAAAGAACACTTGTTGGTCTGCTTTGTTAGAAGGACTTTCAAAATAGGGAATGACATACATTAATGGAATCACAGTTTGGATAAGAACAAGTAAACAAACAACTATAAACTTTTATTACCAAGGTGCTAAATTGAGCTATTTTTGTGCCACTACAAGGATGCAAATGATGTCAGTTTTTAATTTGTTTGTTTTTATAATTTAATTTTTAGGAGTATTAGAGTTTTGACCACTTTATTTCATTTAATTTATATAAGCAGGATTTGGAGGTAATGTTATTTAGTAAAAAGTAGACTGAACCTAGGCTCAGGATATACATAGATTTGACTCTGTCCTGTGACATATCCTCTTTGTGTGATTCTTGGAGGAGCAGTCACTGACAAGTATTTGTGCCTGAACAAATATGACAGAAAGTGCCCTGGGCTAAATCTTCATCTGACCTGATAGAGTTATGGCTCTTACCTTCTTAGCTTTACAAACTCTCTGAACATCAGTTTCTTCATCTTTAAAATAGAAATAATGGCTCCTGCAACCTCTACATACTTTAAAGTTTTATTCCATGGAGTGCGATAATGAATGGAAATTATCTTATCTACCTTAAATTTCTATAGAAATATTAGCTATGATCATCAATATTTCCTAAATATTTTCAAGAAGAAACTTAAAAGCTAAATACATAACTAACCAAGGATGAATGTAATCAGGGTTCAGTAGAAAGAGCTGATATTAATCCTATTACAGGAAAAATTCCTAGGGAGAGTCCATTGTTCTTTCTTAAAACCATTCTGAATTGTACAAAATGACTAGTTAACTGTGTGTTTAGACTAATACAAAAGGCAGAAGAAAAAAATATTTGTCTTTTCTTTCTCACAGTCAAAAAGAAGTTCTATACAAATCCAAATGAAAGAGGGCAAATTAAAAGACAACTCAGGAGGTGCCAGAAGGCCTTGGTACCATAAAGTCTGGGGCTGTGTCCCTGGTTTGTCAGCATCTATAAAATCAGATACAGTTCATTTTAGACTTGAAACAAATCTCAGAACAGAAAAAAAAAGCCCTAAAATTGTTTGCAACTGTGCTGACTATCTAAATTCTATGCCAAATGTTCTGAAATAATTCTTAATTTAATTGCTGATATTTTGTCCTGGTGCTGTGAATAAAATTGCAATGAAAACAAAGTTTCTACCTTCTTTTTATCAGGATAAATATTGTCTAAATTAGTCTGTATCAGTATGGTTAAATAATAGAATCATAAACTCTCAGAAATGGAAGAAATCTCAGAAATCCTTCAGTCCTATGCCTTCCTTTTATGGGGTCATGAAGGCATAAGGTGGTTCAGTCAGAGATGTTAAGCAGTAATAGTTCACACTAAGTTGACCTAACCAGAATGTTATTTTGTATTATATATACTACTATTGGAACTCCTGCACATGTATATAGGATGTGAGATGGGTAGGCTATCGCCCATGCTGACATTTTAAACTCATTTTGACCCTTCTTTGAACTCCTTTGGTTAAGGAAACCCGCATACATCTGCAACTGATTCCCAGGTAATATACTCCATTCAGACAAGTCTAGATTGGGCTTTGCCTATGCATGTTAGGGGAGTGGGACTCATCTTATATCTAGAAGAAAAACACCGAGATGGGTATTATATCCTAAAATAAAGAAATCCAAGACAACTCTAAAGAATACAATCATAAATAAGTCAAATAAACTTAAATAGGAAAATTATCTTTGGACTCGAGGCCTGTACTCATGGATAGCAAGCTAGGTAACTAGCATTTTCTATTTACAAGTCTTTCTTCCTTCTCTGTGTGAAGTGGCTGATCTACGTAGACTTTATCCCCAAGAAGGCAAAAGTAACTTTCCTAAGCTACCACAGCTTGTTATTAGAAGAGACAAAATTCAGAAGATGTGCCTTTGAGTCTTCCATTTCCATTAGGTTCTTGACCCTGAATCTAGTTAGTCAACAAGCAATGAACACACAATTAATAAACACTTACTATGTTCTAAGCACCAGGCTAAGTGTCTGGGACACAAAGAAAGATAAAAAAAGCTCTTAATCTCAGGAACTCCCATTCTGCTGGGGGAAACAATATGCACCTTACTATATACAAACAAGCTATATAATGATTGGGGCGGCTAGGTGGCGCAGTGAGTAAGAGCGCCGGCTTCGGAGTTGGGATGACCCGAGATCGAATCTGGCCTCAGAAAATGAGCACCCATACACAAATAATGACTGGCCGTGTAACCTTGAGCAAGTTACTTAACCCCAATTGCTTTAAAAAAATAAATAAATAAAAATAAAATAAAATAAAAATAAGATATACAATGATTAAATTGGAGACAGCAAACAGAGGAAAGGCCCAAGTGTAAGTGCATTTGAGAAATACTTCTTGAGGAAGTTTGGAATTTAGCAGATACTAGAAGGAAGCTGGGGAGTTTAAGGGAGAGAGATGATAAGGGAGAGAGTTCCTGCTATGGGGGACAAAGATAAAAACGCCTGGAGTCAGGAGATATAGGATCTAGTGTGAGGATCAGGAAAGATGGCAGGGTCACAGAATAACAGAGCATATGAAATTGGAAAGTATCAAAAGATTAGAAAGGTATAACCTCTCCAAGCTCCAGCCCCGGTGCCGCTAACATGGCTAAAAGTACCAAGAAGGTCGGAATTGTTGGTAAATATGGAACACATTATGGTGCATCCCTCAGAAAAATGGTGAAGAACATTGAAATTAGCCAGCATGCCAAGTATACCTGCTCCTTCTGTGGCAAGACCAAAATGAAGACACGGGCTGTGGGCATCTGGCACAGTGGATCCTGTATGAAAACAGTAGCTCTTGGTGCATGGACCTACAATACCACCTCTGCAGTCACAGTCAAATCTGCCATCGGAAGACTGAAGGAATTGACAGACCAGTAAAATCTTATCAAATATCTGTAGCCCATAGTCCAACAATAAATGGGTTAATTTATTGAATAAAAATCACTTTGGTTTAAAAAAAAAAAGATTAGAAAGGTATAGAAGAATTAGGCTATTGATCATTTAGATACCAAATGGAAGGTTTTGCATTTGATTCTTGAGGTAATAGGGAGTAAGTGGAATTGAGTTAAGAGGGAGGAATGTGACTGGTCAAATTTGCAGTTTAGGAAGATCAGTTGGACAGATTAGTCAGGGATGGACTAGAGTGGGGAAGAGGTGAATCAGGGGGACTAATGACAAAGCCATTTCAATAGTGTGTGTAGGTGTGAGGTAATGAGGGTCCATACTAGTGTCATGGTGGTGTTAGAGAAGATGAAGAGGCATGTACAAGAGATATTATGGAAATAAAAAAATAACAAAATTTGGAAATTGAACACTTAGATTGAGGGAGAATAAGGATCCAGTGATGATATCTAAGTTCCAAACCCAAGTAACCAGCAGGATGGTGGGGTTCTCCCATCAGTGATATGGAACTCAAGAGTAGGGGAATGTTTGGAGACAGGGAACAAAATAACAAGTTCAGTTTTCAACATGTGTTTAAGATATCTATATGGTTTATGGTTCAAAATGGCAAATACATATTTGGAAATATGACACTGTAAGTCAGGAGAGAAGTTAGAGTTAATCTATGCTTATACACATGGAAGGGGAAAAAAGTCAACTTTTAAGAAATCCCTACAAATTGATACCAACTCAGTGTTCAGTGAAGGCCCAGGCATATCAAAATACAGCCAGAACTGATTTCTGGGCACAGAAGATATGTGATACAAAATAAAATTATATCTGGAAATGTGTAAAAGTAAAGAAATTGAAAATACATATAAAATGTTTTGAAAAAATAACAAAATGTTCATTGAATTTTGAGAGATACCAGGATATTTAAGCATAAAATACCAAAATTAATATTTATACTCACTATGTCCATAATCTACTATATCAATAGATATATAAATTTTAGATTTTCCATTGGCCAATTGTTTTAGAGGATCATTTGCTTCCCCATTTTTTAAAACCACATCTTCTAGCCCTCATGTTAGTCCTAGGATATTGGGTCTTATACAAAGTCAAGTTTGACTACTTCCTCCCCATAATTTTGCTTCTCTCCCCACCTCTCCAGAAACCATAGTGTGACTATAGATTTTATAAGAAATCATGTCAGTGAATCAGTCCCCCCCCCAAAGAACTTGTTAATGATTACCACTTCTATACTGTATAATATTAATCTGAATGACTGTAGCGGCAAGCACCCCAATATCCCCAGGGTAGCTGCCAGCACAGGTTCCCAGATCTGCTTCTCAAAAGGAAAGCAACTCAAAATGGGTTAACAAGCTTACTTTAATCAAACAAACATACATTACCTAGTTCAGGGGGAAAAAGGTCAGCACCCCTAACTTCAGAGTTACAGAACTTACAGATCAAACAGACAGGCTTCCAAACTGTCCAAACATTATATCAATATCAAATCACAGTTACCAGAGAGGGAAGCATCAACATCTGGGTTTTCAAAGCCGGGGGGCTCTCAACAACGGCTTCCCAGAGTCTCATCTGGTCAAATCACACAACACTTCTCAAAGGGAGCCCCAAAGCAAAGCCTCTCCTCAGGGCTTATATAGCCTTCTCCTGGCTCAGAGATTGTAACAACCTCCTTGACCCACTGCCCAATCACAAAGTATCAAGGTGTGGGCTTTCCTGAAAAACAAGCCTCCCACCACAGGCTCCAGGTGCACTTAAGCTAGGGGCAGGGAAGATCTTTAAATTTGCATTTCCATTACAATGACATTGATCTGAATACACATATATAGATAAAAGGATAGATATAATTACATCTCTAGTTTAAACTAGCATGAGAAATGGCCTCAAGATATGGAAAAATGGAATGGAATAGTGGAAAGAGTCTCAGTCCTTGGATGAGGAGAAATCTGAGTTTGAAACATTTTTCTAATATTAAGTCCACTTTACCCTTGAGTTTTTAATAAATGTAATTTTAAGGGATCATGCATCTTTATAACATATACAGAAAGAAAAGACCTGCAATTAAAAGAATGGATAGTTATATGTTTCTTTAAATAATCTGTGCGTGAAATATATGTATATATGCAGATGCATATATGTATATGTGCATGTGTATATCTATATGTGTGTATATGTGCATTTGTGTCTTCCTTTTGAATCCTCATAACCCTGTGAGGGAGGTATTAAAGTATTATTCTCATTTTTCGAGTAAAGAAACTGAGGCTCACAAATTCTGAATGACTTGCCCATGGACACACAAATAATATAGCTATTGATTTTGTACTAGAAGTGACCTTAGGGTTGATCAAATACAATCCTCTCATATTACAGGTGAAAAAATTAAGTCACAGAGAAGTCATGTGATGTATTCAGGATCACATATCTAATAAGTAGAAAGCTCTGAGGAAGGATCCCAAATCAAGTTTTCCTCACTCCAACCACTGCATTCTATCTGCTTAAAATGTGAAATAAATTAGATATATGTAGATAGAAACAACCAGTTATAATTTACAGATGAAACCATAGGAGTCTCCTGGCCCCTGTGTGGACAGAAGTGGACACCAGTCTATCAGTTATCTGCATCCAACTGGAAAAGTTGGCTTTCTTCCTTAAGTGCTATACAAGGTAGTCTTCAACCTCCGTACTCTAATTTGGCTGGAGGAACACATCCAACCCGTGGGGATTCAGAGATAGCTTAAGCAAGCTAATCTTGTGTTGTGCTATTATCTGCATTTTAAAATGTGCTCATTATTTAGCCTCTGGGCTGATATGTGAGGCCAATTACGATACCAAAAAAGCATCTATAGCAGAGCTTTCATTTGCCAATCCTCCCACATCATCAGACCAAAGCCTGACTAAACAGATGGGCTTCACACCATGTCCTGAAATCCAGCATTCAGGTTCTGCAAAACCAAGAGGAGAAAGTACCATGAGGTACAACCCACATGGTATATGCCCTTAAGGACCATTAAACCAGCTAATGGATGTTGAATAAGTCTTTTATTTTCAATTTGGATAAGATAGCCCCTTTTAAAAAAATATATTGAATTTAAAGGTACAATATTCTAGGTCTTAAAATATATCAATAAAAATAATGCAATCATGCACCATGAAGAGGAGTTTTTTTGTTTGTTTGTTTTGTTGTGTGTGTGTGTGTGTGTGTGTGTGTGTGTGTGTGTGTGTGTGTGTGTGTGTGTGTGTGTGTTTTCTCTAGATAGCCATTGGTTAAAGTAAGAATGGCTACTCTGGTGTCCAGAATCCAAGAGGAAAGGAGACACCTCACAGGGACTTTCAAGGAACTAATGCGTCTGAAGCGGAGAAAGTTTTCAGGATTTCTCTGGGGGCATAGATTTCATTCAATGACACAGTAGATAGAACTTTCACAAAAATAAGGAAATGCCAAAAGATATCTCAAAATATCTAAGGAGTTGATCATTAATTTCTGAAAATTTTAAATTGAAGTAGGTTCTTCAGACACTTACCAAGAAAGACCAATATTGGCAGCAGATAACTGGGTGACAATAATATCTTAAAAACCATGGAGGATATAGAGATAAGTGGTAAAAGGTACAAGGTACTAACAGAACAGGGGAACAGAATAGTCTAGGGTGGCAAGTAGCATGGGGAAATCAATGGGGAGAGGCACCACTCATGTAACCATGGATTCAAGTAGGGAACACTCTATAACATGAACATAATTGAGATGAACGAGGGCTGTAGAGAGGGGTCTCAGGCATTAAAGATCTCATTTTTTATAGAGTATTTGGGGGAACAAACTAACTCTTACTTTACTACCTTGAAGCTAGTTCATCAACAGATCCAAATCATCTCAAAGTTATCAACACCTTTTGATATTCTGTTCTAGAAAAATGGAGGTCTGGAATATGTCTGGAATTTACATATCATAGGACCAGAACTCTGAGAGCAGCACCTAAATGGCTTTCCCTGATTCATCATATATTGCCAGGATATGAATTCTGATCTATATCCGATACAATTTGTAAATTATAAGCCTTTGATCTTTGGGATGGTTTGGATATGCCTTCCAGACTCCACTTTGTAATCTTACATCCTGTTATTGTTACATTATTCTGCCTATTTACAAACCTAATTACTATGGTGACTAGAAGTAGGGTGGTTGTCAGGGGGACCAGAAGAAGATGTGATTTTAACACACCTACTGTATGAACTTTTAGAATGTTATTGGAATAGGGGAAGGAATATCAATTGGGCTAGCTGTGAGGTATTTTGTTTTTTGGCTAGTCATTTATGGAACTCTATTCACCATATTCTCTAATGACAAGTGTGAAGTTATTTGATTCTTATTGCTAGAGACTTACATATAAATTGAACAACTTAGAGCAATTTCTGGTGCAGTTTCTAAATTGAAAGACTTCTTTTTTAGAACACATCTGTGTTGCCTGAGGTGTCATGTTCTAGTGTAGCAATGATATCTCCCACATGTAACACCGTGGGATTGCAGGAAGTTTTGGGCACTGGAATACACTAGCATTGTCTATTTTAAAATAGACCCTTTTGTCCATTTAAACATATTCAGGAGTAATAGAATTCTGTATTTATTTGTGAGATATGATTACTTTTAGGAATAATAATGGCTTATCTGTTACATTTTGCGAAGTCATATAATTATTATTTTTATATCTTGATGATTCCCAGCTCACAGGATTTCCCCTTATTCTGCATCCCTATTAGCTCATTTACATACTTTAATCTGTTTTCCCCAACAAAGATGAAGGATCTTCAAGGAAGGAATTATTAACTCAACTCCTTTTTAGTCACACCCAACTATGGACACTTCCCTGGCAGGGACAATATTTTCTTGTTCTCTGTGACCTCCTTAGTACAGTGGATGTTTAACAAGCATTATGTATAGTAGATGTCTAGCAAATGATTACTAAATAACTATATAAGGAGAAAAATAAATTCACAAATTTATGTTAAAATTTCCTTTGAAATGAATACTTCCTACCTTAAAACCTGGAATATGGTATAGGGAAGAAAGCATGGAATTTGGCGTCAGAAGATCTCAATTTGTGCCGTAACTCTTCTACTTAATAGTTGTGTGATCTTAGACAAATCAATTGGCAAAATACCTTAGTGCCTCAGTTTCCTCATCTATTAAAAGAGAACAACATTTATTTACTTTAAATGGTTGTGTTAATAATCAAATGGATGGCATGTATGTAAAGGTTTTTTGTTGTTGTTGCTGTTTCATAAATCATAATGAACTAGTTATTAGCTATCCTTAGATATCAATTGATGACAGAAATGTTAATGAGTAGTCAGTAAAAATACTAATATTCATAATAACCATGAGCTCCTCCAATAAAAGAAAAGTTTCTCAGTTTTAGATTCTGTCTCATTTGAAAAACAGCAATGTATACTGTTAATAACACAGGGTGTGTAATTAAAAAAGACCTGGGACAAATCCCACTTCAAACACATATTAACATGGTGACTTAATATCTTAGCTTCAGACTTCTCATCTGCAAAATATTCACCCTACCACACAAAATTTTCATAAACTTCAAATGAGACAATGCACATAACATACTATGTAAGCATTAAAGTTATATATTGCCCATTATGGGAGACAGCATGGCAAGAGTACTGTGCCTAAAATCTGGAGAATCTAAGATGAAGTCTTCTCTATGACCCATCCTGGTCATGTGACTTAGGGCAAATAATTTAACCTATCAGTGGTCTAGGCAACTCTTTAAGTTGCTTAGACAATCAGTTGTATAGATGATCTAAATCATTGATATAGAGTTTCTTCACCAAGAACTTTCCTATGCTAAAGAAAGCACAGGTCTGCTTTTTACCATTTTGGACGTTCTACCTTTATTAACATCACTTTTGAGGTTTCTGGTGTTTGTTTTACCTTTGTGTCCAAAGTTGCTACCATATTTTTTTTACACTATGTTAAAACTCAAGGCATATAGAATAAAATTTAAATTTATGCTGGATTGGATTGAATGTTGTTGATGATAAAGAAATAGTATTTTTATACAAAATTATAAATAATGGGAGTTCTCCAAACTATCTAAGGATGGGAGGATTTATTCACCATCTGGGCAATGGCTATTTCATACCCAAGTCAAAAAGTCCTGTTGATTATTACTGGTCCTGGAAAGAAAAATTGTATAGTAACACACTTGTTATAAAGAAAAGTGAATTAAAATTTATAAAGTTATTTTTATTTGCTGACAATTTTTTTATTTGGTCATGTTGACTTTTCTAAATTACTCATTTCCACAGCTGTTAACTTTCATGATCAGAAATGAAAATAAAATCTTATCTACCAGAAAATATATAAAAATATATCTATTTTCTGTCTTTTAAAAAATACAATCAAGTCAGTCCTATTTAAAACACTGTAGTCAAAGGAAAATTCTGTGAAGGGCACATCAAATTCAAGACATTGCTTGTTCGCTCTAAATTGCATCCACTATGAAGAAGGCACTATGATAGGGTATGATGATACAGAGAAGTAGTCTCTATAGTCAGGAAAGTGACATTCTAGGGTGAAGACCCTTTGAAGTGGTCACTTGACAGAATCCTTGAAGGAAAATTAAGATTTAACCTGGGGGAAAAAATAGAAGCATGCTGTTCAAACTATGGAAGACAGATTATAAAATTACCTAGAGTAAGAGAATCATTTCAAATTCTTATTCTTCTCAGACTGAGGTGGTATGATGTATGATCTATAGACTGATGTGATCTCTAGGAAAATAGGATTATATTTTATTGTTGTTGCTTTTTTATTTCTGAAAGGAAGTAGTTTGAGCCTTTAATAAATGCTTATTTTATATGCAATGGATGATTACTGAAAATCCAGGAATGAGACGAGGAATTTAAAGTTTAGCGTGAGAAAGTTCTTTCAAAGAAACCTTTCTACTAATATTCACTGACTCAAATGTTATTTTTAATAACAATGAAAATTAATTCACTGGAAAAATCCTTCTACATTTGTCTTTTCTAGACATTTAATGTTAGAAGAATGTATTAGCATGATACTATAATTTTCCAACGAAAACAATAATTGGCTTATGATAAAAAGGCATCATATGTGGAACATACTAAAGTAATAGGCTGAATTTCTTGTTTTACAGTTTGCACATAGAGAAACATTTGCTTTTTTCCAGTGTGAGACACACAAATGAAGAAAAACAGCATCCCTGACATCAATAAGCAACACATTCCCCCCAGTCTCTTCCATCAGAGGGAAAAGATAGGCCACAGGCCAAAGAGGCTGGCCCGGGATTTTCAAGTAGCTGCCAATTCACTACAGAGTCTTATTCAAGGTTCTGACCCTCAGATATCAGCCCTTCAGATGGCATGAGACTAGGATATCTGAAGAACTGATTTGCGATCTTCTTTCCTCACATAATCTCTACTGGGCTGGCACACATCATCAATCTGTTTCCAGAGAGCTTGGCAAAGGCTCCAGGAAAGATTTTCCCCTTCAAAAGTAAAATTCCCATTTGAATTCTATTTTCCCGACATTGAGACATAAAGGAAAAGAGCAGGCACATGTCTTGATTAAGGCCGTCAACACATCCTTTGCTGTACTTCCTTCAATAGACCTGGGGCTAAACTGGGTAAGTGGGAAATAAGACTATCTTCAGCTGCTTTATTCATGCAGGAGCCTTGCAAAATCTAAAGGTACCAGAGTAAATATGAGTAAAAATTTATGAAACCTAGTGTTCAAATGAGTTAAACAAATCCTTGATTATTTAGGAATTCATTAATCCACTTGCAGTTGACCTCCTTCCGATTAACCCCACTCAAGTCTCATTAGCTCTTTATGTCTGCTTAGAACTAATGAAAACAAAATCATTGAAGATTTGTATTTGAGGGATCCTTGACTCCTTGACTGCTTCCTGTGAAGATATACATTGTCTCTTCCCAGCTAGACTCTAAGTTGCTTGAAGGCGAGGACGCTGTCTTCATTTTTCACATTTTCTAATATGTTATTTGCACAACATTGAAACTATAAGGTCATTAGTATATTTCTTGCAATTTGCAAAGCTCTAGGAATGCAAAGTAAGATCTTTAATAAATCCCTCCCCTAAAGGATCATACATTTTAATGGAAGGGAAAGCACCCATCCTGCCTAGATAGATATAACTCCATGATGTCAACCTGCCATATTGTAGGCTGCTTCTTGGGAGTGGTGAAAATAAGTAATAGTTATCTAGCATTGGAATAGTGAATGGATTTGACTCTTGGCTCTGCCACTTGTTAATTGTGCAAACACCATTGTTGTGCAGTCATTTCCAGTTTTGTTTGACTCATTCTGACCCCATTTAGGGTTTTGTTTTTTGTTTTTTGGCAAAGATATTGGATAGTGGAGTGGTTTGCCATTTCCTTTTCTAGATTATTTTACAGATGAGGAACTGAGGCAAAGGGGGATAAGTGACTTGCCCAGGGTGTAATGGAAATGCAAATTTAAAGATCTTCCCTGCCCCTAGCTTAAGTGCACCTGGAGCCTGTGGTGGGAGGCTTGTTTTTCAGGAAAACCCACACCTTGATACTTTGTGATTGGGCAGTGGGTCCAGAAGGTTGTTACAATCTCTGAGCCAGGAGAAGGCTATATAAACTCTGATGAGAGGCTTTGTTTTGGGGCTCCCTTTGAGAAGTGTTGTGTGATTTGACCAGATGAGACTCTGGGAAGCCGTTGTTGAAAGCCCCCTGGCTTTGAAAAACCAGATGTTGATGCTTCCCTCTCTGGTAACTGTGATTTGGTATTGATATAATGGTTGGACAGTTTGGAAGCCTGTCTGTTTCATCTGTAAGTTCTGTAACTCTGAAGTTCGGGGTGCTGACCTTTTCCCCCTGAACTAGGTAATGTATGTTTGTTTGATTAAAGTAAGCTTGTTGACCCATTTTGAGTTGCTTTCCTTTTGAAAAGCAGATCTAAGAACCTGTGTTGGCAGTCACCCTGGGGATACTGGGGTGCTTGCTGCTACACAGGGTCACATAGCTATTTAGTGTCTGAGGCCAGGTTTAAACTCAGGAAGATGTTTTCCTGACTCCAAACCTTGCACTTTATCCCTTGTACCATCTAGATGTCTACCTGTACATTCAGAAAGTTACAATTTCCTTGTCATACCTTACAAGGAAGCTGGCAAAATTACACGAATTAAAATATATAATATACCTTTTACATGTCAGCTATTGCTACAATAAGCAGAGTCTCAAAGCTAGAAAGCCCCTTCAAGATCATTAATATCTATTATAAAGATGAAGATACTGTGGCTTAGATTAATGAAGTGATGTATTCAAATAAGGGAACTGGTTGAAGTTTCTTTTCTAGAACCAGGATGTTCCTTTACAGTTTGTCTCATAGTAAACATATACATATACACATATGCATATGTGTGTATATATGTAAATACATGTGTATACCTATATATACATATATAAATGAGATTCCCCCCATTAAGACAGATCATAGCCTTCTCATATCTATCCTCCTTTGTAGGTAGTCTTTGTGAATGAGATAGCCATTTTTTCTCCTAAAAGATATTAAAAATATGTGTATGGATCTGCTAAGGAACAGAGACATGAAATCGTGATAGTCTGTATCATTTTTTCTATTATTTATAATTATACTTTAAATGTCTGTGTGAATAAATGTATAACAATTTTAACAACTATTGAAACTATAGCAATTCAATTTTCCCCAAGTTCAAAAATGTAGATCTTTCCATGGAGTAGGAAATAGGGCTTAATAAAATTTGCCGATGAAATTCCTAACATT
This sequence comes from Gymnobelideus leadbeateri, assembly GCA_011680675.1. Taxonomy (NCBI): domain Eukaryota; kingdom Metazoa; phylum Chordata; class Mammalia; order Diprotodontia; family Petauridae; genus Gymnobelideus; species Gymnobelideus leadbeateri. Next base: position 34,959 of record WOXC01001251.1, read on the forward strand.
CTCTAAAGTTTTAGGCACATTGAAAATTTCATTATATCATTTTAAAACACAAATATTCTTCCTGGAATCACAAAACTAATGGTATTAAACTAATGATAACATTCTAGCACTGTATTTTTTTCAATGTGATCGAAGAATAAATACTCTTTGTACGTGTGTGTGTACATGTGCCACCAAAAATGAAATTGGTAATGATAATAAACTTTTTTTAAGTATATCAAGAGAATATTTTGCTATTTCTTTACAATTATTGCTTTTAAATGTAGCATTTCTTCAATTACTAATGTGTTTTTGCCAAATGCTTGTAAAACCTTTTCTTTTTCTCCCTTTGTTAGTATGAGTATTAGGATATTGGTATTCTAATATTTATTAAATTCATTTTCTAAAATATATGATTATGTGCTAATTTGGAAGATGATTTCTACATTAGCATTTAGACATTTCAATTGTCTTAATGCTTTGTTTAATATTTTATAAGTATTAGACATGCTTTTGTTAATATCAGTACTCTTACATAAAAATCATATATTTAATATCATTTATTTTGAATTGGTATGATAAAATTATTGGTCTTTGGGTCTAAAGTATTTCAAAGGATGTTATTATTATTGCTAATGACATGAAAACATACTGCCATTTGGATTAGTAGTATGTATGGGGCTTTGATATTAATAATTATTGAAGATTTTCATTTGTTTCTTTCACATTTCCTTGCTTAAAGGGAGACATAGGCACAAGCACTCAGAAGAAAAAAAAATGAAAGTTGGATTTTTTTGCCTGGTTGTCTAATTGTCAGGGAAAATGCAATATCACTCGTCTCCTTAGACTGTCAAAGATAATTTAGGGTTTTGTTTGAGAAGTGCCTTATTGGTTTTCAAGCTTTAAGATAAAGTTAAAAGTGACGAAGAGGAATATAGAGAAGCATAGGATGCCAGTGGAATTAAGCAGTATAAGGAAAACAATACCTAGGACAATGGAAATGGCACACAAAACAATAAAAATGGAAAGTTTTAACATAATGATCAAGCTTTTCATCAAAGATACCCACTTACTTCTTTGCAGAAATGTAGGGCTACATGCAAAACACTATACACAATGTGTTAACTAGTCTTGCTGATTTTTTTTTACTCCTTAATTTTTTTTTTATAAGGTATAACTGTCTGGGAGGAAGGAGGGTGAGGCATACAAACAAAGTGTAGATGCTTTAACATTAAATATGTAAAACTATATTAAGCAAATAAAAAAGAAAAACAAGGATAGGGAGGTGCCAACTATTTTTATTATACATTATGACGTATTAACAGCAATATTTTGCAGAAAATGTGCATTGGGTGGGCCTACCAAAATGAAGATTTCCATATCTGAAGCCTCTGTATCATTGTTATTTACCAGTCTATCAGACAAGTAAGAACATATTTTCAAAAGAATGTATATATTGCATTCTAATTAAATGATTGTAATTTAATTTGAATTTTGACTTTCATTCACTTGGATGGTAGAGAGTAGGAGTCACTAAAACTGATGAGTCAGAAAACCTTACTACTGCTCCCAGCTCTACAAATAGCTATATGACCTTGTCAAAGTCACTCATACTCCAGTATTCACATACTCACATTCTCTCTCTCTCTCTCTCTCTCTCTCTCTCTCTCTCTCTCTCTCTCTCTCTCTCTCTCTCCCTCTCTCTCTCCCCTCATTTTTCTTTATTGCAAAATTAGACTCTGTCTACACTACCTCTAAAGTTCTTCCTAGCTCACATAATCTCTACATCTATGAATTTGTGTCAGTAACAACAGAAATCAAAAAGCATCAAGTGAATTCCCAAAGCATTCATTAAGTGGAAGCTAAATACTCTAAATTTCTGAGATGAGAAAACAAAACCAAAAAAAAAAAAAATCTTACACATTATTGGTGCTGATGATGAAGTAAATACTCTTGGTAGTTAATGGTCAATCAACATTTCTTAAGTACCTCATGTAAGCTAGGCATTGAGTTGAGTGCTAGGGATACAAAAAAGTGAAAAAAAAAAGTATCTGCTCTCAAGGATTTTGAAATCTAACAGAGAAAGACTGAACACAAAAGTAACCTGAAAGACAGGGGAGGAGGAAGTATCTGATGTGGGAGCATTATAGAGAAGTAAGTGCAGAAAATCCCATAGAAGTGAGGCCTGGTGAGAAAAGAAATGCCTGAGATGAGCTCTTTCTTATGTTCCTGAGCTCAAATCTATCTTCACGCAACTTACTGGCTGTGCAACCATAGGCAAGTCACTTAACCCTGTTTGACTCAGTTACTCATCCGTAAAATGAACTGGAGAAGAAAATGACAAACCACTCCAGTATACTTGCCAAGTAAGCCTCCAGTAGGGTCACAAGGAGTTTAGACACAACAGATGACTAAAGAATAATAAAGATAATTTTCATTTATTTCAATGTTTATTTTATTTTTATAAATTTGCCTCAGTATCTTCTATATTTGAGAAATGAGGTCTTTATCAATGAAATTTTTGTTGGTCTTTTTTCCTCCTAGCTTTCAACTTTCCCTCTAATTTTGACTACACTTGTGCAAAAATGTTATAACTTCATGTAGTCAAAATGATCCATTATATTTCTTGTCTTCTTATCTCTTTTTTGTTCATAGATTTTACATGTAAAAATTTCCATATTTCCCTAATTAGTTTATATCACCCTTTATGTTTAACTCACATACCCATTTAATCATATCTTTATTTATGGTGTGAGACGCTGGTCTACAACTAGTTTTTGCCCAGCTGTTTTTCAGTTTTCGCCACAGTTTTTGTCAAATACTTTTAATTAGGGTTTTACTGAACATGAGATTTTTATGGTCATTTGCTATTGTGTATTGTTTACCTCATCCATTCCACTGATCCCCCACTCTATTTCTTAGCCAGTACCAGATTGTTTTGAAAAGTACTGTTTTGTAATATGGTTTGAAACCTGGTTCTGATAGACTGTCTTCCTTCACTTTTTTTTAGTTTTTAAATAGTCCCTTGATATTCTAGATGTTTGACCTACTACATGAATTTTGTTAATTTTTTCTTTGTCTATAAATTAATTCTTTGGTAGTTTGATGGGATTGACACTGAATAAGTGAATCAATTTAGAAAGAATTTTTATTTTTATTATATTGGCTTGGACTACCCTTGAGCAAAGAATGTCTTCCCAATTATTTAGATCTTTCTTTATGTTCATGAAGTGTTCTGCAGTTGTGTTCATAAAGTCTTTGGGTTTGTCTTGGCAGGTAGATGTCTATTATGTAGTTATTTTCAATGAAATTTCTTTTTTTTAATCTCTTCCCACTGTTGATAATTCATAGAAATGTTAATGATTTATATGACTTTATTAGAATTCTACAATTTTGCTAAATTTGTTCATCGTTTCACCAAGTTGATTCTCTTGGGTTCTTACTATAACATCATTTGCAAAGAGTGATACTTTTGTTTCCTCGTTACCAATTCTTATTGCTTTAATTTATTTTTCTTGTCTTATTGCTCAGGCTAGCAATTTTAGCACAATACTGAACAATAATGGTGACAATGGGCCTTCTTATTTCACCCCTGATCTTATAGGCAAGATTTCTAGTTTATCCTAATTAAAAATAATGACTGCTCATGGTTTTAGATAAATACTGTTTATAATTTTAAGAAAGGCTCCATTTATAGGGCAGAAACTTCTCTATTTTTTTCTCTCCCTGTGTATAAGACCCATTTAAGTCATTGGTGAGTGTTTGTTGATTGACTTTTACATTATTTATCCATTAATGCCCCACATAATGAAATATCAAGAGCTGTGGTGTTTGTTTAGATTTTGTCATTGTAAAGTTTGAGTTATCCTTCAGATGATTTCTTTTTTCTCATGACTTCTAGTTAGCACTCATCCTTACCCCACAGGGTCAGTAGTTAGGACAATTATCTGAATGTGGCCACACCGCATTTTTTTTTTATTGTAATGCTGCTCACTGTCTAAATAATAAAGCATAATCACCTTAGCCTCACATTCAAAGGCACTTCACAAGGCCTTGTATCTCTTCTGATTTTTAAACTTATTGCATGTGTACTTTTAATATACCCTCTCTTCTAGCTAAATCGAGATAGTTACCATGCCTGTATCATCATCACTTTCCCCAGTATGCATCATTGCCCACAATGACCCCTGAATGCCTGAAATGGGCATATCTATTGGGAAAAAAATCTTGAAATTTCCTTGAAGCCTTTTCTTTTCTTAGTAGGGAGGACAGAAGGACCTGCCAAAGGGGGAAGGAAAACAGTCTTTTACTGTAAGAGATATCCTCATTTTTAAAACAATTGGGTGGAAATAACCACAAGTAACAAAGTGTTTAGGAAATAGGAATTTCTGGATTACATTAGAAAGGGAAGCTCCCAAATGGATGGAAGATAAGCATATCACACCCAACCACCACTACCATTACCCTTAAAATAAAATTTCAGAAAATTTTAAGAGACGGTCCAAGTCGAAGTCAAGGAACCAAGAGAGAGTAAACGGTCATCCCTCCAAAAGTGAATAAATAATGGATGACTGAGAGATTAATTTACCTTTCCCTATACTTCACTATTGGATATAGACCCTAGCAGCAGAGATACTCATCCAGATAGAAAAAAAAACCTGGTAGTTGGAAAGTCAGTTTGAGGGAATTTAAAACATATCTGAGAGAGCAATGGAATTAAAGAGAGGAGCAGGCACATGAAGTCCAAACCAGCAGAAAGTTTGAACCCAGGAGGAAATTTTGTGGAGATTTCATAAGAAAGAAAGGACTCAGACTTTTAAGCAGTATTATCAGAGTGAGGAGACTTGAGCATCAGTGCCTCACTATAACTAAACTTATTTCACATGCACTTTTTTATTTCATATGTGTTTTTTTCCATCAATATTTTGTACATTTGTAGCAAAGGAATTCCCAGGTTTATGCAGGAAATATTTTGTTACTTTTGTTTTATCATGCTATGTCAGAAAATATCTTTTAATAAGAGGTAATCATGTCTACTGATAGGAAAGGAAAGGCAATTGGGGTTAAGTGACATGCTAAAGATCCCACAGCTAGTAAGTGTCAAATGTCTGATTCAAAATTTGAACTCAGGTACTCCTGATTCCAGGGTCAGTACTCTATTCACTGTACCACCTACCTGCCCCTACTGATAGATTTTCAAGTGGAAGTACACCAGTGGGGGCTGCTGGGCTATAGTCACAGAAGTAGAGGTTTAAAAACAACATCTTAGAACCTTAGAGTAGTAGCTATCTCCTAGAAACCCACCCCCAAAAGCAAATGTAAATTGAGGGATTAAAGCAGAAAAGGCATTACAGAATTTTAACTGATTCTTCTTGCAAAGTTGCTGATGAACAGTAGGCACTATAATTTCTTTCTTCTTTCAGATATCCTGGAAATAAAGTCTTATTTGACTTATCCTAGTTATGATTCTTCATAGCAAAGAACATTTTTGAACATGAAAGTTTGGAACAAAGTTCCTTTGCAAACCAGGCCTAGTAAAGCTAGGCAATTAATGAAAAGGAACATCCTAAATTGATTCTAAAGTAACTGGAAACACTTCTGACTCATTAATGACCTAGATAAGGTATGAGAAGCCTTCCTAACTTGTTATTTCAGGCCCAGTATTAGAGGGTCACCCTGTCTGTGAGAGATAAGGGCAAACTTGGTTATCAAGCCATATTAATTGGGTCCATTCTTCTTTGCCCTATACTTTCATTGGGCACTATCTCCATTTTTAATGTTTCTTTCTTTCTTTTTTCCCCCATGGAGAGGATGGAACAATTTCAATTGCCACTACTTATCAGGATGGGGAGAGCAGGTGTGTTGGAAATAGGCCCTGTAAGTAGTGCACTGGTGTATATATCTGTGTGTGTGCACCCATATAAGTATACATAGTTATGATGTTTGTGTATATATACACATTAATATGTATGTTTATGTATATATCTGTGTATGTGTATATATATACATATGTGTGTGTGTGTGTATATATATATATATATATATATATATATATATATATACACACTCTTTATGAGTATTTATGAGCATTTAAACATATGGGTATTTAAACATAATTCCAAATACTACAGAATATTAGGGAGGTGTTGTGGTGCAATGGCTAGAGAACTGACTCTGGAGTCAATACTCCAGGTTCATTTCTCACTTCAGATACTAATATAAATGTATGATCTTGGGTAATTCTCCTAACCTCCTTGTGCTTGCCTCACTTTTCTCATTTGTAAAATGAAATTGCTTGAGAAGATGACCTCTAACATTCCTGTTAACTATATATTTATGATTCTATGATTGTTACAATAGGATTGTGACTGGGTGAGAAGTCAAGTCAAAGAAATATAGATTAAAGGAAGTAAATAAATCACTATTTATTAAGCACCTGATTTCTAATTTCTCACCCCACTGCACTACTTTGGGACTTCTGACTTTTCCACGATGTTCCTGAAAGTGAGTTCCCTCTTTGCCCTCCTCCTCCAACATGTGATTTTCAGCCTCCTTTTATAGAAGGAAATGTCTTTTTTTTTTTTTTTGCATTTTTATCCCTAGAGAGTAGCACAGCACCTGGCACATAATAGTGCTCAATAAATGCTGACTGACTGATTGATAAGAGTTCCGTGGGCTGCTCAGTGTCCAGCACTAAGCATGACTGGAGGAATAAGAAATGACCAGACAATGCGGCTAGTTCAAGGAAGAACCATGAACTCCTTTATTGATTCTTAGTAGAAGGTTTTTATGGAGCAGAAGAGACAAAGGAACAGGACTTGAGTTTTCTTATTACCTTAGTCTGTTATATCCTGGAAGTAGCACAGAATAGATAATTTGATAAGTATTTGTTATCTAGGAGACTAAAGTCTTAGGGTAAGACCTTTGATCTAGGCTTCAGGTACCTGCTGATGGAACCACAGCCATAAATGGATACAACTGAGAGCAAAAGCCTGCAATCCTCAAAAGACATCATGTTTAGAGCTGACCACCCAAAGATACCTGAGTGCTGTGAATCAAATATTTTGGCTCTTAACTAAAATCTTGGGGTAGAGCCTATTGATCTCAGAACTCAAACAACATAACTCATATCAAAAGACCCAAGGAGCAAGCATTGCAAAGGACCTTCTACAGAGCATAGTCTGAGTTGTGAATCAGGCTTCCTTGGCTCCCCACATAATTGCTCTACAAACATTATCTCATTAAAATGTAATATCAACTTCAATTAAAGAAATGACAAATCAAAATCTCTTTATTATTTTGTTTCAAAGATACACACACACGCACACAAGAAATTATGCCATAGATGTGGCCAAAAGAAAAACAGTTGTAGGTGCTAGAGAAAGAAAACAAATTGTGTTTCATGCACATGAAATATCATTGCATCCCTGAAGAACACACCATACCAGACCCTCATATCTCATAGCCTGTCAGGAGTTTTTTTCATCCTTACAGAATCCTTGTAACAAGAAAGGCCACACTTATCTCCTAATGTACTTTTTATTGACACTTAATAATTCTCTCAAGCTTCACCCTCTAAATTCTCCCTCCTGGACAATGTTGTCTATTCTCACTCGCAAGCTGATATCACAAAGAGCTTTAAAAATGGGAAATTGCACAACAGTTAATAGGAATTTAGGTCCATTTGCCCTACCTCTTGTTAATCAAACAGGTCAGCAATAATCAAGAGTAATACCTACTTCCCCAATGACATGTTCCACTTCAAAGCAATATGTTCCATCTCTTCAGTATGCAATAGGTTTATTCTGGAGGTTTCCCTTGTTTGGCTTCCTCTGGAGATAATTAGCTATTACCTCACTATCACCCTCTCAGGGAATTTTTCTGGATTATAACTCAGAATTAATCAATTGTGTATTGAAGCAGTCAAAAATACTCAGGTGATTTTAGGTTACATTAAGAAGGGTCTAAATGTCCAACTTAATAAAAATAGATGACCTACTTTGACCATATCACAATTGTAGTATGGTGCTTGCTTCTCCTACCTACATTTTAACAAGAATATTGATAACCTGAATTGTGTCCAGAAGAAAGGCAGCTGGATTGTAAGAGGACCAGAATCAAGTGAAGTAACCAAAAAAAAGTTCTTTTTTTACTTTTTTAGCCAGGGGGTAAAGTAGACTTAAAGGGGCCCTGATGGTTGCATTCAAGAATATGAAGGGCTGCTATTCCATGTAACAATGATTAGATGTATTCTCCTTGACTTGAGAGGGCAGAGTTGGAAAGATGAGGGGGACTTGGGAACCCAATTTGGACACTGGTAATAATTTTCCATTAAAGTTATGTAAAAATGAATTGAGTTGTCTATAGAAGTAATGAGATGCTCTTCCCTAGAGACCAAACGGCAGAGGAGGGAAACCTCAGTCTGGAAAACCTTGTAAAGAGATTTTGTTTCAGATACAGGCTAAACCATATGGTTTCTGGGATCCATTCTAACCCTCTGACTTTCTCTAAATTTTTGAGATTTACAATGCCAAGACAAATCAAAACCTGGGATCAGGGGCTGATTAGTTTTCCAAGACAAAATCCTTCTCCCTCAATAACAAGCCATCTTCTCTAGAGTTAATTCCTGTTCTAGTTAATACTCTGCTTGACATTCAAAGTCCTTCACAGACTGCCCTCAACTACACACAAATTTTAAGTCTTTGTCCACCTTTTTCACACCAGAATATTCCATGATCTAGTGATATTGACCTCCTAACTTTTCAGTGAATGAGATAATGTATCTTCCAACTTGGGATGCTTTTATTGGCTGTCATTCATTCAGGACTGGAATTCTCTCCCTCCTCATTTCCATCTCCTAGATATTCTGGCTTCCTTCAAGTCCTAGCTAAGATCCAATGTTTTGCTGGTTGTTTTCTCTGCTTCGAGTAATTCTCAACTCCTGTCTATCATACACTTAACTGTAAAGTGAATCTTCCTAAGTACAGATATGACAATGTCATCCCACTTGTCAATGAATTTCAGTGACTCCCTATCACTTGGAGGATAAAATATCCTCTATGGAGCATCCAAAGCCCTTGATAACTTAGCCCCCTCCTCTCTCTATATTTCTCTGGAAAACTAAAAATTCATCTTTACTTTCTTTCTTCTCCCACATATAGTTGCATTCAAGAGGATCAAAAGAGAGAGTAGTCTGAGCTTTTCCTGTGTGGTACCTTATATTTCTCACCATCTTCCCCAACAGAGATAGTTGTTGACACAGTGGATAGAGCACCAGCCCTTGAGTCAAGAAAACCTGAGTATAAATCTGACCTCAGAAACTACTTGTATGACTGTGAATAAGTCATTTCACTTGTTTGTCTCAGTTTTCTCAGTTGTAAGATGGTAATATTAGTAGCACCTATATTGCAAAGTTGTTGTGAGATCTAAATGAAATATTTCTGGAGTGCATTTAGCTTAGTGCACGGCACATAGAAGATCTTTATAATTATCCCCCACCCTGTTCCCCCCATCCCACCAACATGTAATCTGCAAGCCAGTGACACTCAGCTCTTTGCCCTTTCTTCAACCAAACAATCCATCTTCCAACTCAGGGCATTTTTACTGGCTGTCCACACATTTGGAATTCTCTTCCCTCCTTATCTACCTCCAGGCTTCTTGAGTCCCAGACAAAATTTAACCTTCCATCAGAAGGCATTGCTGATCCCTCTTAATACTAGTCCCTTCATGACATAGATAACCTCCAATTTTTCCTGTCTAGATAGTGCTTGTACTTAGCTATTTGCTTGTTTTCTCCTCATTAGACTGTGAGTTCCTTGAGAGCAGGGTCTGTTTATTTTTCCCTCTTTTTGAATCCCAAGTTCCTAGAACAATTTCTGGCACATAGTGGACATTTAATAAATACTTGTTGATTATCTGACTCTCATCTTGTGGAAAAGGTGGCCTATATCAGTCCAGTTCTATTCTCTTTCTAATGATTGATCCTTGTCCCACAGCTTTTATATATTATCTAGAAGACGTTTTGGTGGATGGCTGATTTTGGCAAAACCAAAGACATAATAAAATTCCTAGGCGATCCTATAACCATTCAAAAGAATTTGGTATAGAGTAGTATCATATGTTTGAAAGAATCCTGACTGAGGAGGCAGAGAAGTTGGATTCATACTGCACTCTTTTGCTCACTAACTCAGTAAGTTTGGACAAGTAATTTCACATCCTGGGGTCTCAATTCTCTCATGTTTAAAAGCAAAGTATTGGAGTAGGTAATCCCTAATGTCCATTCCAATTTGACATCTGTGATGATATGGGTCACAAAAGGGAAAGAAAAAAGTTCAGATACAATACTAAACCAAATTGGACTTTGCTTTGAATGGTCCTGAGACTATTCTTAAGGCAAAAGTTCTGCTTATTTTTAGAATCTTCATTCCACAACTGAAAAGGAATGTAGGGTAGTAGACAGTGGGCCACTCTCACTCTACCTCTCTCTCACACTCTGGCCATATGATTCTAGGGAAATCACTCAACTCCTCAGGGTCCAGCAACAAAACAGCTACAGCAAAAAAAGACTATGACTTGGAGAGTGCTTGCGAGTTGGCATTCATTGGTAGAGGGACTTTGGTCCCTCTACTAATTAAATCAAAGGACTAGAACAAAATAAAACCAAAACAAATAAAATAGTCTTTAGGTGATGCTGTCAGATTTCAGAATATTTAATTTCAATGACCTGAAGAATTAGAATTGAGGATCACCGAAAATTAATGTACAGACACATAGCTGATGAGAGTATGTTACAAGCACTAAAAAATTAAGAATTGAACAGATGTCCAAAAAGAATGGCAGAAAAGAGCATTGGACTTAGGAGTGTTGAGGTTTAGGTTAAGGGGTGCTCAAGACCCCCAAAACACCAACATGCCAGGTCCTACCCAAATAAAGTCAACCCAAGCATTCTTTCAGTCAAAGTAAAGCAAAGTTTATTAAAGATTCACCATATTGGGTAGACTCCTAAGGAATCTGAACATTTGTAAAACTTGTCTAGACAAAACAGGCCAGAATGAATCTGAGATAGATTGAATCTGAGCTAGATTCAATATGAGCCCTTTCATGGAGGCAAGATGTATCTTATATACAGAAAGACTGTGGAGAAGGTCAAGTAGTCTGAGGTGACTAAAGGAGGGGTCCAGGGAGGATTTTGAAGAGGAGTCTAAGGAGGATATTGATGGGACCAGGGTGACTAGAGGTCAGTTTCCTAGGAACCAAGAAAATGGGATTTTGATGGGATCAAGGGTGGGAAGTAGTCTTACTCAATCTGGAGATAAGAGACAATGGAGGGCTAGACTAGATTAAGGGTAATAGATTTGGGCATGAAAAAGCCAAACAAAGTGGGAAAACTCAAGAGAGTTCAAAGGGGTTCCCAGAGGCTATACCCCATCAGGAGTTAGGAAACACTTAATTCAAATCTTGCCTTAGAAACTTACTAGTTGTGTAACACTGAGAAATTCACTTAATTATTCTCAAACTTAATTTCTTCATCTGTATAATGAGGATATTGATAGTGCTGATCATGCATGATCATTATGAGAATCCAATGGGATAACATGCTAATTCTTTATGCATATTAAACTGCAATGGAAATATCAGCTTTTGTTATTTTCATTATATTTATCACTCCTATCTCTCTCCTCTCCCCCCCCAAAAGATGAATAAACCACAATACATAAATAAGGCTATAGATGAATACCTCTAGTATTGATATAAAGTCAAGAGATCTGTAGTAGAGAAAGTCTACATATTGGGTGCATTTCCTGGAGTAAATTATTCAGAGGGTAGAGGCAAAAGTTGTCTAGGAAGGGGATCTTTGGAGGAAATTGCCACATTGACAAAGTGGCAACACTGAAGTGTGTTGAACATTTCTTCTTTTTTTATGAAGAAAAGTCAACCAATTGCCTCATTAAAGTGAAGAGAAGGAAGAAAACCTAAAAGGGAACCTTCTCAGGGCCTCAGTCCACCATGTTAAAAAACTGGCATTTACCCTTTATTATTTTAATTGACAATATAAATCTTACTGGGCATGGCTTTTTAAAATGTGTTTGATTTGAATGTTAAACACACTTCTCACACTTCTCACCTCTGGTGGTAAATGATTTACTCACAATGACCCTGGCAAAAATGATTGCTTAGTATGACTGATGTACCTACTTCATGGTGCATGTTGAGAATATAATGCAATAGTCAAAGTGGCCAGTCAAGGGGGAAATACCCACACATACACACATATATAAAAAGGTACATATATATATATATATATATATATATATATATATATATATATATACATACATACATACATATATACATACACACACACATAAACACATGTATATCTATATGTACATATAAAGGTGTGCATATGATGTATACATATACATATGTGTGTATATATGTATATATAAATGGATATTTTTATATACATATGTGAGTATATTTATATACACACTTAGATATAGCTAATATTTCATAAAATGCATATGGCACAGATTCATATGGCATAGATTGAGATAGCATATCAATTTATATCCCTACTGATGTTCTTAGCTTAGGTCTTGTAATGTTAATGGAATCTGAAGATCTTCAATGCCCCTTTGTATTGGCAAGTAAGCAGGTACTTAGCACCTTGTTTCAAGTTAATACCTTGTTTAAGCTATTTAATTAACACAGAAATAGTTAACACCTTGGGAGGAAATTGCTGATGTAACAGGAAGGGGCTGAACAGGGAGAAGCAATACTGTATATAAGGAAAAACCCCAGCTGGTAAAGTCAGAATTTCTCTCAATGAGCATCTGGAGGCTGTGGCTTCTGCTGAGACCTGTCTTCTGGGAACTTCTGCTGAGACCTTTCCTTTAGGAATTTCTTCTTAAAACTTCCAAGAACCAGGCTGAGCAGCCACCCTGAGTGAGAGAGGAAGATCCCTGCTTGAGGGAGCCTGTTTTGGTGTAAAGGCTTGGGAATGTGGGTGTTCTATTGCATTAACCATGTGTACCAACTTCGTGGTTACTGTAATGACTTTGGCTTTCTGGTTCTGGGACTCAGTTTTCTGGTATTTGAATTAAGGTTTTGGTTCTATCCTCCATGTGGAAAGCCTGTTACATTTTTTGATTCACAACTATACCAGTGTAGTGGCAAGCACACCAACATCCCCACAGGGTGGCTGCCAATACAGGTTCTTAGATCTGCTTTTCTAAAGGAAAGCAACTCAAAATGGGTTAACAACCTTACTTTAATCAAACAAACATATATCATTTACCTAGTTCAGGGGAAAAAAGGTCAGCAACTCAAACTTCAGAGTAAACAAACAGAACTTACAAGACAGAGAAACAAACAGATCAAGCAGACAGGCTTCCAAACTGCCCAACCATTACATCAATACCAAATCACAGTTACCTGAGAGGGAAGCATCAACATCTGGGTTTTCAAAGCCAGGGGTCTCTCAATGGCTGCCCAGAGTCTCATCTAATCAAATCACACATTTCTCAAAAGCAAAGCCTCACATCAGGGATTATATAGCCTTCTCCTGGATCAGAGAATGTAACAACCCTCTTGACCCACTGCCCAATCACATAGCATCAAGGTATAGGCATTCCTGAAAACCAAGCCTCCTGCCACAGGCTCCATGTGACCACATTCAGCCTATTAGGGGACAGAGTATATTTTCAAATCAAGGAAGGTTCTCAGAGTCTCTTAAGCCTATCAAAGGGCCTGGGGCAGGGAAGATCTTTAAATTTGCATTTCCATTACAACCAGCACATTCATAACCACCATAGGTGTTGTGAATATTGTAGCATTGTTATAGTCATGTGTGTATAATCCTGGGGAAAAATGTCAGGTTATATTAAGAACTATATAGGTCTTTACATTAAATAAGGAATATGGTAGCATGTTTTCTTAAGTTTCTTTCTTCACTATGACCTATACCGTTTGCTTTTCTTTTTTGCTTACAACATGTCTAAGTTGCATTCTACTTAGATCATAGGATCAGACATTTAAAGCAGAAAGGGACCATTAAAGGATATAGAGTCCACTCCCCTTATTTTATAGATGAAAAACCTGAGACTGAGGGACTCCTGTCATACTCAGAATCATGCAATTAGTTATTGTTTAAGGCACATTTAGAATACATGTCTTTCTAATTGTAAGTCTAATGTTCTATCTACTGTGTCAACTGGTTCTATTTCCCAATGGAAAAGACTTTTTCCCCCAATGTGAGTTTATCTAGCTATTCAAATTAAGAGTAGTTGGCAGCTTTTGTAGGCATTCCATCTGAGACAGCAATTGATCTCAAGTATTTATTCATAATAGATCAGATAATGCAATTCAAATTGACTCACTTACCTATTGAATGCTTTAAAGTTTGTTTTTAATGTAAATTTGATCCTAAAATTTGTGTTTTATCCAATTCAACATAATCAGCATTTTTAAGCACATATTATTTGCAATGAATGTGCTAGACAAAGTACACATTAGCCTCAAGAAGTTTCCATTCTATTGGTTGTGGATCTTTTAAATAGATGGATGAATACATGATAATCTGAGGGTAAAGAGAGCATTAAGTATAAGGGAGTAGGGGCAGCTAGGTGGCACAGTGAATAGAGCTTTGGCCCTGGAATCAGGAGGACCTGAGTTCAAATTCGGCTTCAGACACTTAACACAAAAACTAGCCACGTGACCATAGCAAGTCACTTAACCCCAGTTGCCCTCCAAAAAGTGAAGAAGAAGGAGAAGAAGAAGAAGTTATGGTATATGAATATAATGGAACACTATTGTGCTTTAAGAAATGAGGAACAGACAGACTTCATAATATCCTGGACAGACTTATATGATCTGATGCTAAGTAAGGAGAGCAATTACAGACACATCATATGTATAATGACTAACTTTGATAGACTGGGCTCCTCTCAGCAAGGCAAAGTTATAAGACATTTCCAATCATGATGGAAAGGATATCCACATCCAGAGAAAAGAACTAGGGAATTTGAATGCAGATTGAAGCAAACCACTTGTACTTTTTCTTTTCTGTTTTGTTTCATTCCTCCTTTCTCTTTGTTCACTTCATTGGTTATAATTCTTCTTTACATCTATTTGTAGAGCCTATATTGGATTGCATGCCACCATGGGGAAGGGGGGAGAAAATTTGGAACTCTAGGGATTGTGGAACTGAATGTTGTAAATTAAAAGTAGATAAATTTAATAAAATTAAATAAAAAAAAAAAACAAGAAAAAGGGAGTGTCATTAAAAAAAATGTTTCCTAATAAAATGTGGCATATGACCTGAACCCTGAAGGAAGTCATAGTTTCTAAGTAAAGATGAGGAGTAAATGCATTTAAAAGGTGGAAGCGAAGAGTGAATAAATTCCATGTATTGTCAACGAATTGTAGAAAAAATAACAGAGGTAGGTGATAGAATGCCAAGTTCATGGAACACTAAATAGACCCATTTGGAGACAGTGAGGGGTGTGGGAGTGTTGCTAATGGGGTTTATATGATAATTATTATGTTTTTAAGTATTGGACAAGAAGATGGCAACTTTGCATCTAATATAAAGTTGCAAACAAAGCTTTTATTCTATTTGTCATACAGATTTTAGATTCTCTTTTAAATTCTATTTAACTTTGCTGTTTGGGAATTGCTTAACAAACCCTTATTGAAAGAAAGAATAAATGCTGAAAAGGTGTTTATTTTCAACCTTATCCCTTTTTCCACCTAGCCTAAAAAGATAATACTAAGAGTTTTCAACCCACTAAAATCTATTCTTTTGCTGTTATCAATATAAACTCTTAATACACTTTATTTTTAATTTCTAAAATAAAGCAAACATTTCCTAATAATAATATAATCATATGTGAGCTGAAAATTTCTTATGTGCAACTTGCTATTATTTTAAATAGATAATGAAGGTATTATATAAATTTCTTTTTTTTTTCTTCCCTTCTCCTTCACCCCCGCCCTAGCAATGGCTATGATTAGACACAATTTGTATTATGTGATGGGGTGATGGGACCTGGATCCTGAATTTTCCCATATATTTCAGCAGCCCAGTTCCTGAACTTTCTCCCACATTTCCATAGCCCAGAGAGATCCCTGCCATCTCTTCAGAAGGTATCTGGCCAGGCCCAGCCTAGGCAGATATTCACTAGTCTTTTCCCTGTGGCTTTTCCACCCATCCCAGACCACTTAACTCCTTTCACTGTCTCCACCTGGCCCACCTGAGGCTATTTACTAGTCTTTAACTCCAGGGAGATCTTTTCACTGTTCCTTTTTTATGTATAAGCATCAATCTCACTCCCACCTAGCAGAAATTCATTCTATACATACTTTTATTTATCAGTTCTTTCTCTGAATGCAGATAGCATCTTCCTTCACAAGTCTTTTGTAGTTAATTTAGATATTTAATTTAAAATAGTCAAAATGACTTAGTCATTGAAAGTCATGCTTAAAGCAAATATTGCTGTTACTACATATAGTATTCTCTTGGTTTTGCTCATTTCACTTTTTGTTATTTTGTGCATGTCTATCAATGTTTTTCTAATATCATTGAATTCATCATTTCTCATAGTATAGCAGTATTCCATCATAATCATATACGACAATATGTTAAGCCATGTGCTAATTGACTGGCATCTTTGCATCTTAAAAACAATTTAACCAATTATTCATCTTATGCTCATAAGCCTAACAGGAACTAAGCTACTTTACCTGCATCCTCTCTATGTGTAATGGGGTTTGGTGGATACCTACACCACCTAAAATGGGATTGTCTATTCTGGGGAAGATTCTGGGGGGTCTGTTTGCAGGAGTGTGAAGAAATGGTACATGGTTGGCTACCTGGTGTTGACCTACCACAAGGTTGGCAGCAGTCTTTATCCATTGGCCATCTGGCCATGACTATTTTCATCTTTAAAACTTCCTGACACAGAATCTGTGTGCTTTCCCCCTTTATATGTAAGGGTAAAAGAATTCACTCTGAGTGTGCAATAGAGAGGAAGGACCTGAGGGCAGCTGGATCCCTCCATTACTGCTATTAGATTATTTGAAAAGAGAGGAGAAATAAAGAAATCAACCAGGGATTTCTGGCCTTTTTCTTCATTCCCCCCCCCACCCCCCCCACCCCCCGTCCTTTTATATGCAATGGGTAGAGTCTTTGATCTGGCTTGGTAATGTAAGTCAGGAATTTGGGAGGCCAGGAGGCCAGGCTTGTTGTTACATCTAGACTGACAGTACAGGAGTCCAGCTTGTCTTTGGAAGTAAACTTGGTGGGATTACTGTGAACCTAATTCCTCCTTCCTGTCACCCACCCACCCCAGACTCAGGTGACATAGGGGATTAATTCCCTTGAGGTGTAGGGAAAAATTTTTATATACTGTTTTGTTTCTTTCTATATCTTTGAAATAAATATCACTTTTCAAATTCCAAACCAATGTTATATTTAAACAGAACTGAGGTATTAGTTACTGAGCAACACGGGTGCCCTCTCTCTCTCTTCCTCCCTCTCTCTTTCCCTCCTTCTCTTCCTTCCTTCCTTCCTTTGTTCTGTTTCAAGGCAAAAATCTATTTTTTTTCTGCAATTCTCAAGTACTGATTATTTTCATAAGAAGAACAATTTGAATTCTCCTATTATGTGGTAGTCTTTGAGGTTCATAGAGTTAGCTATTAATACTCATACCTTCAAGTGTTCCCTTCTCCACCTCAATCCAATCTTCTGTTCACATATAAAATATTTCTATAACCATAAACTGGGAATATAGATATTTAGGAAGCAATAGAGTTATTATATCCATCCAATTCAATGAGGCTATTTCATAATAATGAAATATTCTAGGAACTAACATGATTACATTTTTACCAAGAAAGCTTGTTTCATTACTAAAATATGTCTATTCTTTCTTTATTTGATTAATTTGACCTTCTATTCTGATATTTTATTATTATTGTAATTGTCACTTTTCTTTAGTTCCAAAATGTTTAGGTTTCTCCTTCAGAGCAGTAGAGGATGTTATTGTTATGATTCAGATTCACTTGTAAACACTGAAACACAATCAAACTATGCTTCCAAGTTGATAATTCAAAGGCAGCTGATACACACACACACACACACACACACACACACACACATAATATCTGTATACACATATACATATAAATATGTACGTATCCATACATAGATGGTTATACATATATACATACATACATAACCATATTAGAAATAAAGAATTTAAACATGTAAATTTCTGAGGGAAAAATGATCATACCATAATGGAACTAACCAAGGAATAAAGGTAAACCATGTGCCAAATGTACTTACACATTAATTCTATCAAATACTTAAAAAAATAAAATAATCTTATGTTCCCCAAGGGATGCAGTGGGGTGGGGGGGAAGGGGGACTAGAAAAACACTGAGAGAATTCACTCAGGGAAACACCTTTGAATGAGACAATTAAATTTCTGACTCAAACTAGGGAGAGGTAAAGTTAACTCGTGATAATTAGCACTTCCCATGCTACTTGGCTAGTAGTAGGTGCTTCTTAAATGTTTATTGAATGAATAATAATTATATCACTGAAGAGATTAGACTAACAGCATACAGTGTAGCTTATAGGAATCAATGTAACTGGACAAATAATGGATAGCACATCCAGCAGAGAGTGATAGTCACTCAATGAAAGTTTTAGAAACTGTGAATCTTCATGGTTGAGTATCAATTTGGGTGTCTACTAAAGGGATGGATCTATCCTTGAAACCCAATAGCAAGTCATCCCTACAGTGAATTTTCTGAGTTTCTATGAAGAGATGAAAAGAACTACAGTAACTACAAGTTATGATTTTTGCCACATTTTCTCTAATTGTATGCATTACTACCTTTGTTCTATGTTTCTGCCTCTTTTTCTCCCCATGAATCTTCTGCTTATATGTAGGAGAATAGTAGAATATTAAACAAGGAGCCAAATCCTCATTTAAAAATATCTGGAATGTTCAATTAATTTAAAACTTAATAGAGGAACTGACCTTTTTAGAGGAAAGGAATATCGCTCTCCCTAAAGTTTCAGTCTCAAATGTAGGGAATTCAACTTTCCCTAAATAATCAATATTTTCATATTACTTACTTAGGAGTTGATATTTATATTTTTAATGTTGACGTGTAAGAAAAATTTCTTGATGACAAAAATAAAGAGCCAGTGAATTTCAATCCATTTCATCATCATTTTACATTTCATTTTATATGGATACACGCACCTACACATTAACACATTATATATAAAGTTATGTGTGTGTTTGTATGTATGTGTGGTATGGATTTGAATGCATATGTGTGTACATATCACTGAAGTGATTGGATATATCTACTGATAGATCTGTGTGTATACATTGTGAAAAATAATTATTAATAACCAATATCTTAGAGATTCATAGCTCCTCCATTTTCTTCCAAAGCCCTTATTTTATTTTTTTTTTAATTCTGAAAAACATTACTGATAAAGAAAACTTGATTCTCCTTATCCTGGTTAGCCCCCATCCCAGCTTGCAAGGAATTTAATCTAAGTAGGGAAGCCCATTGTGTTCTACTCAAGCTTGGACTAGGTTAGATTCTTTTGTCCAGATGACCCCAAGGCTGGGAGTGGTACTATAGAGGTATTTTCCTTGTACAGGTGTGAAATGATGGTGGAGTTATTGGGAATGAGGGGGGCTGTTGAGAAAGTATATAAACTATGCAACTTAACCCTCAAGGGAGTTTAGTTTCTGACTGCATGCACTCTCCTCTTGCTTTGAGAGACATAAACAAGCAAACAATCTAATTCAATTTGTCTTTCTTCTGTCCAACTCTGAAGGCTGAGAGTTAGTAAGTGTCTGAGGCCATATTTGAACATAAGCAGATGAGTCTTCCTGACTTCAGTCCTGTTCTCTATCCACTGCATCACCTAGCAATTAACTTTATAAAGAATAAACACCCCTTATACTGAACTGTTTTTTGTACTTGCCTGATTCAATAAAGCCTAACAGCTCATGAAAACAATCATGATTCATTTATTCCTTGCTCAGTGATGGATTCAATCTGAATTATTTCAAGAAAGATCTAGCTGAAAAGTAGAATTAATATGCATTTATTAAATAGGTGATACAGTAACTAAACCAAAATTCTCCCACTTTACTAAAACCTTTGTTGTAGAACATACAGTGTGAGAAGACTACAGTGATTTTAGCAAACATCTCAGGATTTATGAGTTCAAGAAAATGTGGCTTTTTAAAGTAGCTGTCTCAGGATGCTGTGTTTTTATTTTCATGAGTCAATCATTCTTTAAAACTTGTCTTGAACAACTCTTTTGACCATTATCAGAAGTATTAGGTATATTAAAAAAATATGTTATTTTACTTCATACATGGTCCCCAGGGTAGTGTAAAGAACTTGAACTTGTTGTCAGAAGACTATGGTTCAAGGCCAAATCTATCATTTCACATAATTCGTGTAACCACTCTGAGTTTCACTTTTTTGTTTGTAAAAAGTTAGGACAAGATGACAGACCTCTACAGTGCCTCTAGTTTTAAATTTCTTATTCTATATACATAGACTCCATTAAAAAAATCTAATTCTATTAGACTATTCATATTTTATTAACATAATGTATTACCAAGATAATATGATTATTTTAAAAAATCTAAGGAAAACAAGGTGTCACTACTGAAGATATTTAAAGAAGGTGCCATGTCAAACATGGTCTCACACACCTATAATCCTAATTACTGATAAGATAGAGGCTGGTTGTTCTCTCAAACTCAGAGTTCTGAGTGTCAGTGGACTGATGATTGGAAGTCTTTATTAGTTCAGCATTAATATGCTAAGCTACCAGGAGCACAGTCTACCAGGTTTCCCAAGAGAGGGAAAAAATGGTCCAGGTCTGAAATAGAGTAGGTCAAAGTTCCTGTGCTTATCGGAGTGGTACTAGCCCAATGAATAGCACTTGCATTTTGAGTGAAAGAAAGGGAGATAGGGGGACCTAGTCATAAGGATGAGGATGATGATGATGACGACTATGATGATGATGATGATATTGACATGAGAGGTAATACACAAATTGTTCAGTAAATGCTTTAGTCTGAAATACAAACTCAAAGCACAAATTTTAACCTTGTTTCTTTATGTAAAGCACCAGCCTGAGCAATGGACATTTAATTTGGTCTATGACCTTTATTCTCTCACACTTTCTTTTTCCTTGAAACAAGACTCAAGAAGGAAAAACCATAATTAAATAATTTTACATAGAAAATCATCATGAGGGCGGCTAGGTGGTGCAGTGAGTAGAGTGTTGGCCCTGGAGTCAGAAGGACCTGAGTTCAGATCCCGCCTCAGACACTTAACACACAAACAAAAATCTAGCCGTGTGACCTTGGGCAAGTTGCTTGACCCCAATTGCCCTCCAAAAAGCAAAAAAAAAAAAAAAATCATCATGATCCATGTCCTATTGTGTTTCAGGCTGTGCACAGGAGGAAGAGGAGATAGATTATGTCAATAAAGCAAAAAAAAAAAAAATAAACTAAAGAAAGATACATAAATAGCAAAATGTGTGATCCAAGACATCTTTTGCCATAGATGAATAACCAATGGACAATCATTTGGAAAAGTGAAAGGAAAGTAACTTTGGGCACTGGATAGAGGGGAATGATTAAATTTTATTATTAATC
This sequence comes from Gymnobelideus leadbeateri, assembly GCA_011680675.1. Lineage (NCBI taxonomy): Eukaryota > Metazoa > Chordata > Mammalia > Diprotodontia > Petauridae > Gymnobelideus > Gymnobelideus leadbeateri. The sequence continues at coordinate 56,663 of WOXC01001251.1, forward strand.
AAAGTTAAAATAAGAGCTGAATAGACACTTGTCACTGAACTTTAGCTCTGTTATTATTAATGAAAATAAGAATTGAACCAAACTTTTCAGCAAACAAAAAATCATTGTTCACTTCTAAGACTCCTTCATAACCCTAGTGCATTTCATATTATTCCCCCTCCATTGCATTTAATAGTACAACAATATTCATTTTTATTAAATACAGTGCTTGGCACTGTTTTAAAGGAGGTATAGAGTTTAAATATGACAGTTCCTGATCTCATTATGACCACAATAAGGTAAGGAAATAAGACGCAAAAAGAGATAACATTGATAAGCAACATCACATCCTTAGTGATTAGAAAGTTGCTAATAAAAGTACTATGTGGCATCAGAAAGGAATGACTATTATGAACCAATGGAACTCAGGTAATTTACATAGTGGAGGTAGCATTTGAGCTAGGGATTTAGAGAACAGGCAATAATTCAGATTATGAAGAGATGAAGTGTGGATCTTCTAAGTGTAATGGGCACCTAGTGCATGGACAGTAACCATTAGTGTTTTTTTCAGATGGCATCATATATGTGGAAGATACTAAACCTGCTTTTGGAAGAATTCTGAAAGTGGACATTTACATGGGTGTTCTGAATTGGTCTATTCATTCTGGGATCAGAAGGAGGTCCCTTGCTCACCCCCACTGGTTGTATAGCTAGAGCTGTCAGCATCTTCAAAGGGTCTGAATCATCAGGGTGACTTGGTTTTGTGGCACTCTTATGGGAGGGCATTCTAATGGTTTTCTGTCAAAGAACCACAATATTAGAAGGAAAGTTGTAAGCCTTCCTTTCTGTACACCCCCTAAAGTGCTCCTGTTAGTCATGAGAATGCCCCCCCCCCACCTAATCTGAAAACTATTTAGGAAGAATTTTATTAGGCCATTTTCCAAAGGAGAGAGTTGGTAAAAGGTGTGGCTCGTAAGAGTCTTTGAGAGGTTATATTATATAAAGTTCAGACTAGGATATAAGACCATTTACTTCATTGGCCTCACATAGGCAATAGGTAGTTTCCAAAGAAGAGAAATTTAAGATGTATAATCAGCAAGTAATTATATATATTCAATCTAATTTGGAGAACCCAAAACAACACCTAGGATGTACCCAAAACAAGACTTATAAAGACCCAAAACATGTGCTGGGCCATATCATAACATTTCCTTACAGCAATCTAGCTTTCCTTGAGTGTCCCTAAGGAAAGCTTGACCTCTATAGTAAGCTTTTGAATTATATAATTTCTAGCCAATAAAGCTAGGTTCAAACAATATTAATAAATGATAAATAATAAAGTATTTCTCCCCACAACCCCGAAGGAATGGGCCTGAGGCTATGACCTTTCTATTCATTCTTTTATATTCCAGGTAAAGAGAGTGGAGTCTCTGATCTGGGCCACGAGAAAAAGCCACAGGGATGCAGGTTTCAGGCTGTGTTGCATCCAGCCCAGCAGCGATACTCTGAGGACAAGGATACTGGATTTCAGCCCAAATAAAACTCGGATTAATGCTGACTTTGGACATAAACTTGGTGGGATCACTTTTAAGAAGGAAATGAGATAAGCTGTGATTGAAATCCTGCTCACTTCTGACTAAGGAGGTGAAAAGAGAATCACAGCCCTGAGGTTGTAGGGGCAAATGTCTGCATGTTAATTCTCAGTATTTCTGGGGAATAAAAGGTTCTATGTAAATGTGTTAATGGAAATAGTTAAATGGAAATAGTGTGCTAGTTACTGACTATTCAGACTAGTTCTTGAGTCCAAATGATGAAGGCTTAAGCTATTAAGAGATAAAAGAGATTCCCCCAATCATTTCACAGTTCTTTGAGGGTGAGGTATAAATGACACTGAGGGTATGGGGAAAGGATTGATCATGTTACATGTTAAGGGATTTGGTACCAAAACATGGAGATGGAAAAGTAAAAAACATATTCTGAATTTAAAGAATAATTTGATTTGGCTGAACTGAAGAATATATAAAAATGAAGAGAAAGAGATGAAAATGGAAATGTATGTTGCTGCCAGATTGTGGAAAACCTTGGATGTCAGAGGAAGGAGTTTGTTTATAATTTTGAGGGGAATCTTTGAAGATTTTTGAGGAGGAAAATGAAGCGAATCTGTCCTATAACAATGATGATGATGATGTCTATATATTGCTTTACTATTTTAATAATGTTACATAGATTATTGATTGTTGATAATTATAGTAGCCTTGGGGGTTCTATAGTTATTTTACATGAACATAAACTGTCTCAGAAAGGTTAAATAAGTTCCCCATGTGGATATAGCTAGAAATTTCAGAGTGAAAATTCAGACTCAATTTTCTCCTGACTTCCACTTCAGTGTTCTTCCAATTTCATCATGCTGCCAATCCCCAGGGAAGCATCAGGAGGACTATTCTAGCAATGTCTAAAAGATGGAAAGTAGGAGTCAGAAGACAGTGTAGAAGCCCTGTAAGAAAATAATGCAAAAGTCTAGGGAGGTGGTTCTGGTGGACTGTATATTAAAGTGATTTCATTTGGAATGGAAAGGAGAAGCCATGTACAAGAAATGCTTCACAGGCATATTTTGTGGGCTGAATAATTGAATGTATATAGGAAAGAAGGAAAGAGAAAGAAGAAAAAGATAACTCCAATGTGTAGGTTATAAGGGAATGGAGAAATGTTGGTGGCCAAGGCAGAAATATAATGAAGTCAGAAGGAAGAAATTTAAAGAAATCTAAAATAAGCATGGATTCAGATGTGTTGAGTTTTAAGGTGTCAGTGAGATAGTCAGATGCAGATGTCCTATAGAATGCTGAAGATTTAATTCTGGATTTCAGAATAAAGTTCAGGCCTTGATGTAGGTATGTTGACATAATTGTCATGTATTGGCAGTAGTATCTGGGAGTAGGCAGCAGTGTCTGAGTCCCAAGGAAGAGAATAGAATATGGAGAAAAAAATAAAGGAGCCAAGGATCAATTCTGGGAAAGTTGATGTTTCAAGAAATTTTTAAAAAATCATAAGAAGTGATATCTTTTTATCTCAAAGGTTTGGTTCTATCATGCATCATAAATTAATTCCATTGTTTTCAGTAAATTGAATTTATAGCTCATTACTAATATAATGCCCATCAATGCACACATATGTGTATACCTTATGTGTGTGCATATTATCTATGTGTATATGTATGTTTCAGAACAAAGAATCTTAATAATACTCCATCCTTTACAAATGTTAGTGATATAATTATTGGTTTAATTCATTATGATTATAATTAAATTGATGTTTTGTATATTTTTAATTTCAATGACCAAGAGGAAACAAACTTATTTATCTCCTATTAGCTTTATGTTCATATAAGATATAATTGGAGATAAAAGTAAGGAGTTGCTCAGCAGTAAATTTTCAAATGATTGTTTCTTTCTGTACTCTCTCTTTCAGTTGACAGTAAATATTTCAGATTTGTCTCTGAGTGATTGCCATCAATAAAATTCTGGAGTTTGAAGGACTTGGTTTGAATTCCAAGCTTGACCATGTATCATGCAAAATCCCTGACTCTGGAATCAGAGGTCATTGTTGTTCAGTCATTTCAGTCATGTCCCACTCTTAATGACCCCATTTGGGGTTTTCTTGGCAAAGATACTGCAGTGGTTTGCCATTTCCTTCTCTAGTTCATTTGGCAAACAGGGTTAAGTTACTTGCCCAGGATCACATAGCATGTATCTGAGGCCAATTCAAGTGACCAAATATCTCAGGACTTCCTGCCTCCAGGACTTACTCTACATAGCTGCTGGAATCAGAGGACCAGGTTTCAAATCTCTTTTCATGACTACAGTCTCTATTGACATCTCAAGGAAGACTCAATATCCTCATCATTAAAATATGGAGCTTGGACTGAATTGTTTTGAAGTGTCTTCATGTTCTTGATCTATGATAAGATTACCTATTACCATATCTATGTACTATATCCAAAGCAAGTAAATTATTTGAGGTCTATTTCCCACATTTTGACATTAGGATGTTGGATTTGATAACCTCTATATTCTAAATCCATGAAGTGCAATTGCTTTGAAGAGTCCAAATTCTTCTGCTTGTAGTTTCAGTAAATGATTTTTAATAAGTGTATGTAAACGTGAGGTAGCAAGACAAAAGATAAATGGCCAAAAGTCCCAAAGACTTGAGTTTGAATCCCATCTTTTAAACTCACTAGTTCTGGCATGGTGGGTAATTTTTCTGAGCCTTAGCCTCAGTTAACTAAACTTATCTGAACTTCAGGAAACTCTGTAAGACTCACACAACATAAAAGAAGGATCTTGTTCTACTCTGAAGAGTTATTAGAAAAGGTGTAGACCATTCTACTTACACATTGACCCAAACACAGATTTGCTGTTGAAAGTGAGTCCAAACCAAATTTGGTTGCTTGAATATTTTTTCTCTAGGTAGGAGGAAGCTAAGTGATTTCCTTTTCTCATTATTTGAGAAATAAATGAAAACCTTTTAGTAACACTTTTTTTTCTAAAATAAATTACACAGGTAGTCATATCACATTCAATTTTAATTCAGTTTATTTCATGTAATTTTATGAGTGCATCTCTCTATATTTCAGAATTTGTTCATAGAAGCTTACAAAAATAATTTTTTGGAAGTGGCAGCTGGGAGAGCATGAGAAACTGCTGGGTAAATTAAATTATTTCAGGTATAATGGAAGAGGAAGTGAAGGAAGAGAAAAGTTCAAACATTTAAACTAAATGGCAACAGTCAAAAACAGATTGAGTTATCTGAAAATGATGAAATGATTCTTCTAATATCTATTAAAGAAATAATAACAGGTGTGATTAAATTAGTGTTGCAGGGACGACATGTGAAGAATGATGATGTTCACCTTGAGATGGCCATTGAAATCACTGATATGCCTCAAAGGTAGTGTGATGTATTGGATGGAATGTGGGATTTGGAGTCAGTTTATTCATTCTGGCTTTGCTACACACACTATGTGTGTGACTCAACTTCCGTGTTTCAATTTCTTCATCAGTAAAATGTGGGAGTTGGACTAACTGATTTTTAAACTCCCTCTTAGACAGTATTTAGCAATCCTGTGACAGTAGGTGGTAGTAATGATATTAACATTGATCCCCATGTTGTCCACATTAAAATGATGACATAAAATGATAGTATACTCTTCAAGAGATTACCATATATATCGTCCTATTCCCTCCTTAACAGAACCAATAAAACATGGTCAGACCAATAATCTAAGTAACTGAAGGAAGAGACTTTTGAAATGTACCAAGTAACTTCAATGAAAGTTAACCAATATGGGGAGAGTTCAATGGGTATTTTGATTAATGAAAAGTATTTTATAACTCTCTTCTATAAACTTTTCAAGTTGCTACATCAATATAAGTGATCAAAGGATGAAAGAAACAAAAAAAATGGTGCTATAGAAGTTTAAAAAAAGAATCTATCTTTTAAAGCATTTGATTATATGTCCTCATCATCATAATTAAAATGAATTCATTAAAAATGAACAGTGGTAACCTTTTAATATATATTCCTAAAGACTTAAACATTAATTTCAGTGCATTTCTAATTATAAGTTGGATTAATTTTAATCATACTTTAATATACTTTACTGTGACAAAGACATTTTCTGCCCTTGGTTCAATGCATGACTCTGGAGTTGCCTGGGGCACTGAGAGGTTAAAAAATTCTGGTTAAGTCCCCACACACAAACTTGGAGAGACTATATCAAAAAGTTAAATAGCTGCTCTTGATAATCATGAATGAGAATGCTGATTCAATGTTTTAAAATATGACCAGCTAAATGAATTACCACATAGAGACTTCCCAGAGTCAACTATGGTTAATTAGTTATTTCTGATCTTATATAAATGATATTGAGTAGAAAATAATTGCACTGAATATGCATCAGTCTGAAGTAGAGACACAGAAAATAGATTCCATAAGACAAGAAAAATAATGAATGCCCTATTCTAAAACCCTTCCTTGGTTAATACTAGTTAGTTAAAAAAAATAGCACCCATATAGGTTTGACTTTTATCCACAGTATCCTGAAGAACACTGTTTACTTTATGAAGCATATGTTAAAATGTCATTTAAAGTTTAAAAAAATAAGAATGGGGGGCGGCTAGGTGGCGCAGTGAGTAGAGAGCCGGCCCTGGAGTCAGAAGGACCTGAGTTCGGATCCGGCCTCAGACACTTAACCCACACACAAACAAAAACCTAGCCGTGTGACCTTGGGCAAGTTACTTAACCCCAATTGCCCTCCAAAAAGCAAATAAATAAATAAATAAATAAAATAAGAATGACAGATATTTCTTTTTTATTTGGAAAAAAAAGTGTTCCCCAGTTGCAGATATAAAGGCCCAACTCTTGCTGCAAGCTGATAATAGCACACACACACAAAAAAAACCCCAACCCTTTTCTTAACTTATTTTTTCTCACCAGTAAAAATATGCTGTTTGGCAATAATCATTAAGCATACAGTGCACTGAGCCCCCACTGAGACATTTAGACATAATGTCCCCCAAATCTAATCATTTGCTTAACATCTTAATCATAAAACTCTATACAACCTTTTTTTTTCCTTTCCTTTCCCCAGAGCAGCAACTAAAACCTCAGCTGGTTCTTCATTAACAAAGGTAATTCTACTTCAAGAAGGCAAGGCAACTGCATGGGAAGTGATTTTGAAATTATGCATATGTTTATGTACATATGAGCTGTGACTCCCGTGAAATAAAGACATACACACTGAGGGAAAATCTCCGAAATCCTCAGACTGGATATTGTTCAAATTTAGAAGCACAACAGGGACCTGTGATCCTCAAAAGTTATTTGTATAGCCTTTCAGCAAACTTTTAGTTGATCATATCATCTAAGCATAAGCCTTTTTAATAAATTATTTTATATGCTGTTGATGGTCAATCCATTTGATTCTAATGGTCTCCCACTGCTGCCTCATTATGGTATAAAATTTCAGACCCATTATACTCCAATGGCCAGTCATTGATTTGCCCATTTTATTAAAACCACTCAGTCCCATCAGGAAACCTAATCAGGATGAATCATCTTGTCCTGTAAATAGTGGATTGGAATATTTCTTAAAGTTAAATTTGAGCTTGATTATGAAGAAACATTGTGTGCATTCTGTGTGTAAAGACTGGTGATGTTATTGGTGTCCAGAAACACTAGTTCAGAGGTCACTCCTCTAATGCAGTTCAATAATTATTCTAGAGTTTATAACCTGAGATATTTGCTCAAAGATGCACATGCGCACACACACACACACACACACACAGCACACACATACACACACATTAATGTCATTAATGTCTGTATATACCCAAGTATATATGCATAGTGCATATATACATATGTCTATATAATACACACATATGTGTATGTATGTGTAGAGAAATATATGTGTATGTGTATATATATATATATACATAAATACACCCTCATATATATATATTTTTTTTCTCCCTATAAAGACACATCTTTTTTCCTTTATCACAATTCCTATTTACCATGTATGAGCATATATTAGAATAGAACTTATTTGTACATTTTTACTTAGATCTTCTCTTTCCATTAGATAATGATCTCTTCAAGGGCAGAATTTTTCTTTTATTTTGCTTTGTTTCTCAAGGATTTAGCACAGGACTTGCCATGTATTCAGCACTTAATAAATGCTTATTGACTGATAGCAAAATATTTGGATTCTCAATATTTTCCAAGGAGTTGACAAATTATTATCCCCTCTCATAATTATTAAAGTATCAGTTCACGTCATTGATCCTTTCCCCATGCCCCTTCAAATATTGGTTTCAACAGAATAGCTTTACTTACTAGATTGCTCCTAAAACCAGTTATATCTGGAAATTTATTTGAGGTCTTAAATGAGTGTGTTCATCAATACTTAAGTAAATATAGACATTTTTTGAAATGTATTTGGGAAAGTTTTTTCTTCTAAATAAAAGGAAAGGGAAGATACTGCAACGAGTTGGTTTCTTGTCATAATACAGAGTCACAGGTTCACACAGTTTCAGAGCCATAAAGGTCCACAGGGTCTATCTAGTTCAATCTATAAATGAAACTGAATTGCCACTGTAGCACACCCAATAAAGTCACCCAGACTTATTTAAAGACATTCAATGAATGGGAACTCACTATCCCTCTCAATAGCTCACTGTACTTGGGGATATTTCTAATTATTTTTGTTTTTTCTCAAACATCGACCTTCTGGATAGCTCTCACTAATTCCTCTTAGTTCAGATTTCCCAAGCAAAAGAGACCAAATCTGGTCTCTCTTTTATATGACTTAGAGATAGTTCTCATGACCTGGGACATCATTTCTCCAAGCTAAACTTCTTCATTTCCTTCAACCAAGTCTCATCTAGGTCAGTTTCCCTGAGCATTAGAAGAGATAAGGAAAGAAATTGTCTTATACATGTTTTTATTCATTTAGTAGACAGAACATTTAACATCCTTTTGAGCCCCTCTTGTGGTACTGAAAAATTTTGATTATAGATAGCCCCTGACCACTAGAAGCAGTTATGTCTGCATGGTTGTGGGAAAAGAGAGACCTCTGAATAAGATTATGAAAGACAAGCAACTGTATGGTCTTTAGTAATTCAGAGAAGATGAAAAGAAGAACATTCATGAGAACAACGAAATGGAAAACCTCACAAGACTTTAAGAATGACTGAGATGGCATGTAAAATTCTCCACAATTAAAGCAGTATGTTAATGCTACTGGGCATTAGCATCAACAACAACATCACAGAAACCATGCAAATTGTATAGACTTGGAAATTTTCACAAATCTGACCCATACATTTTTGCTATTTGCAAGATTCCAATTATGATATCCAGAACTAATAACCTTTATTTAAAAAATAGATTGAAAGTTTAGAAGGGATTTTGCATAAATATTAAAGATATAAAGTAGAAATTATGCATTTCAGTTATATTTCAAGATAATTTCATCTTAATAAATAGGTAACAAAATAAATTTTGAGGTTTGATTTTGTTGGTAAATAGTAACCTAAATATTATTTTCCCTTAATTTTTGAAATAAAAACTACACAAATTGCTTACATAGTAATAACAGACACTTAATAAATGTTTACAATTTCAAGTGTGGTTTAGATATATGAACTCATTTGAGTCTCAATTCTCTGAGGTAGAGACTGTAGCTATCATCTCCACATCACAATGAGGTTTCTTGCAGATGGTCACACAATTAGCACATGTCAGAGGTGGGATTTGAATACAAGTCTTCCTGCTATAATACTCTATTCACTTTGCCAAATTACATTATAATGTATGAGTCTTTCTCTTTAGCTATATATATATGTATATATGCCCATTACTATCATGCCAGTGATTGAAACTGGAGCAGTGGTTACCAATTTTGCACTTCTTCTTGTCAATTTCACATCATGAGTTCAAACTGATACTACCATACTACTTAAGAGTTTTAATTCACTGATTCTGATAACTCCCCATTATTATTATTTTTATTCTATCAAGCATTTAAGAGATAGAAAAATTAAATTATGTGACTTCTGGCAAAGTAATTGATCAGCTTCAATGATCTAAATGTAACTCTACTAAATGTGCACTGAGACTTACATTCACTGTGTCAGTGCCATGTTTAATGAGGTTCTCTGCCTTCAAATTGAGAGAGAAGCATCAACCAGAGCTCAGACAATGATCAGTGATGCAGTGCCATTCACTAAGCCAGTCCTTCATCCAGGATGCTGAGAACTTATAAAATAAGCAGCCTGATTTTACAGTTACTAGTGATGATAATGGAATTTTAATGCTTCTACCTGTGCTGTATAGTTACTGTTGGCACCCTCCAGTAGGGACAGGGATTGGGGAGAAAACTTCACAGGTAAAATTCAGATAAAGAGGACACAGAATACATTTGCATCATTGCTTATGTCCCCAATTATGATGAAATCTTATTCGTGGTTTCTGCATAGATTCATCATGCTAGACCTCCACAAATATCCATAAAAACTATCATTCACCACAGTGTCAATACAGGGGAAGGTATAAAAGGACAAATCTCCACAGGCACTCAGTTGGGCCTCTCCTTGGAAACCCAGACAGTTCATTGTTTGGGATTATGCATGATTAGACATGATCTTCCTGAACCAAGGATACAACAGTGAGATCTAAAATTAAAAAACAAAAAAGCTTCTGCCTCATACCTTCATGCCTTCTATGACCCTTGTCAATGCCTCAGCAGATAGGCTGTCTCTGGTGACAATCAGATGACAATCAACTCAGCTATTTCTCTGCTGTTGGTGGGAACATCTTGGGAAGCCTCTTTATGTTGCATCTGAAAAATAGTGCAGATTACATAGGCACAATGTCAAAATGCTCTTAGCATACCATATTTGTACTATTAGGTTAAGTATTGAACTGTTCATTTTAGAAATGACATTGACAAGTGGGAAATGATACAGTACTGAATAACCAAGTTTAGGAAATGATCAAGGTCATGCCACATAAAGTTCTTGAATGAACTGATGATGTTTATCCTGGAAAGAACACTTGGTAAGGACATTATATATCTGTATTCAATTACTTGAAGAACTGTCACATGGAAACAAAATTAGATGTATTCTGCTTGGCTTACAGAGAGGAAAATTAGCAGGAAATGACTGAAGTTACACAAAGGGATATTTCAGCTTTATTTTAAATTGAAATACCAATATATAAGAAATGTATTGGGAATATGATTATATTATATAGGAAAATATACTAGAACTGTCCAAAAGTGGACAATGAATTCCCATGCAAGTAAATAGGTTATCCCTCTTTCAAGATCCTGTAATGGAAATGCAAATTTAAAGATATTCCCTGCCCCTAGCTTAAGAGCACCTGGAGCTTGTGGTGGGAGGCTTGTTTTTCAGGAAAGCCCACACCTTGATACTTTGTGATTGGGCAGTGGGTCAAGGAAGTTGTTACAATCTTTGAGCCAGGAGAAGGCTATATAAACTCTGATGAGAGGCTTTGTTTTGGGGCTCACTTTGAGAAGTGTTGTGTGATTTGACCAGATGAGACTCTGGGCAGCTGTTGAAAGCCCCCCAGCTTTGAAAACCCAGATGTTAATGCTTCCCTCTCTGGTAACTGAGATTTGGTATTGATATAATGGTTGGACAGTTTGGAAGCCTGTCTGTTTCATCTGTAAGTTCTGTAACTCTGAAGTTCGGGGTGCTGACCTTTTTCCCCTGAACTAGGTAATGTATGTTTGTTTGATTAAAGTAAGCTTGTTAACCCAATTTGAGTTGCTTTCCTTTTGAAAAGCAGATCTAAGAACCTGTGTTGGCAGTCACCCTGGGGATACTGGGGTGCTTGCTGCTACAGATCCTCAAGCAACAATTGTACAAATATTTTTTCAAGGACATTGTAGAGAGATTATTCTTATTCCTTCCTAGGACTTCCCTGTACCAATGTAATCACAGGTTAGAATAAAACAAAATCTCAGGCACATTAATAAGCTCTCGGGATACAAAGACCAAATTGGGAGGAGAAAAAAAAACAAAAAAACCTATCCTCAATTGTTCCATTATGTGGTTCTAAAAGATAAACATTCATAAGGTCAACTACTTTATTCATTCACAGTATTCAGTTTCAGAATATTTTACTTATTTTAAATAAGCTGTAAACAAAGAGTTGTTAAGCAATGGGACACTATCGTGGTATAATGGAAGATCATTGACTTTAGAATCCAAGAAATTCTCTGAAGTCAGTCACATCTTTCTGTAATTTAGTTTACTAATCTGTAAACACAAAATTTGGATTAGATGGATTTTAAGGATCTCCACTTCTCTAAATCTGTGATTTGATTATTCTGAATCATTTCATATGTCTGGATTTCAATTTTCTCATCTATAAAATGAACAATTTAGACTAATTCTATTAGACCTTTTAGCCTACCTTCTAGGAGTATTAGATATGGCCAAAGGCACAACTATCCCAGACTATTTCTTTCTCCTTCATGCCATCAATTAAGACTCCCATTCAAGAAAATTATATAAAATCAAGTGGAAGAACCAAAAAAAGGGGAATGAATGCAATCAGACCATTTGCTTTTTAATAGAAATAAATGGATTATCATGATGATGGTAAAAATTTACCATTCCAGATGAAATACAAGTATAGAGAAGCATGATTTACCATATTTGAATATTTAAGTACATTCATAATTTAAATATTTAACTAGTTATTTTTTAATTATTAATTTGCTATTCTTTGTAGACTAGGTCACAACATAAAACATGCATTCCCTAAGACATTTCTCCATCCAACATTCACATACTAAAATTCTTCTTAACACCTACTGTGTAAGCTAGTTGCTACAAAATTTATTGCATCATTTAGTGCTGCAGATCCTCATAAACTTTTTTATCTCATGAATTATTTTCAGCATCAAACAATTAATTGTATTGCTGTGTTGTTTTCTTGCTAGAGTTTATTTCAATTTTCTGTTTCTCTTTCATAGCACTGTTCCCTTGCAAAGCAGTTTCTCTCCGAAGTTCTGTAAACAAAACTAACTCCATCAAGGGAAGATGAAATGCAGTAGATATGACTTTGTGCACTGTATACCAAATTGGATAAATATGGGTATTGTTATTTGTCAGCATATTATACATTCTTCAAAGATTTAATTAGCAAATAAATCAAGTACTCAGCAAGTCTTTAATTACTTCCTATATACCAGATGGTGCTAAGCATTGAAGAAAGGAAAGGAGGAAGGAAGGGAAGAAGGAAGGGAGGGAGGGAGGGAAGAAGGAAGGGAGGGAGGGAGGGAGGAAGGAAGGAAGGAAGGAAGGAAAGAGGGAAGATATAAGAAAGAACATAAATATATATGAAAAGAAAAGAAAGAAAAGAAAAAAGAAAAAGAAGATAATTAAAGAAACAGGAAACAAAAAGAATGCAAAGGGAAGGGATTAATAAATTCATTCTTAAAGACCTCAAATTCTATTGCGATGTCTTCTCAAACTGTTAGATTCTTAATGATAGTGTTTAGAGTTTTAAAGACTTTTTTTCCTTACAACTATAAGCTATAAAGAGAAAGCTAGTATGAACATTATCATTCCCATTTTGCAGATGAGAAAAATGAGTTTCAGAGAGGTTAAATGACTTACCTAAAGTTACAGAGTAAGTTCATTTTTCCAAATGCCAATTCAGGAAACTAATGTTAACCAAGTACACTTCAAACAGGTCTCAGCTAATTCTTCCCCAGTTTCTCATTCAGACCCCTTTTCCCTTACTTTCTGGCTCCCTTTGTGTTTTGTCTTCCTCCATTAGGATGTAAACTCCTAGAGGAAAAGCATTATCTCTCTTTTTGTTTGCATTTGTATTCCCAGAACCTAGCACAGCACCTGACTGGTAAATCTCTTAATGAATGCTTCCCTTATCTTTCTAGTAAGTGGCAGGGGCAGGGTTTGAATGGAGGTCTTTCTGACTTCCAATCCAGGTATCATTCCATACTCTAGTAAAAGATAGCCATTCTGAACAGTAATGTCTTAAATATTCACCAAAGGTCAATTGAATGACAAATCTCTCTACATTTAGTTAAATGGCCTTAAATGGCAGTAAAAATTCAATTGTACTTATTGAAGCCTCTCATAAGTGGTGACATCTATCAGATATTGAGTTCGACAGGAGTATCCTTTAAGAGCCCTTTCCCCTTTATTCCATGATAATGGAGGAAATTTGTAATAGAGGAAGTTAAGGCATTATGCATCTTTTTTTTTTTTGAGTGGAAAGGAGAACTATGATTTCATTGATCATTCATGGATGACACTACTTTTTCTGCCAGAAAACACCTGCTTTGCAATTTTTAGTCTAATCATTTAAACATAATAATCAGAGTGATACACCGAGGAATTAACAACTTCCTATAGCAAAAAATATCTTCTAGTTCCACATACATAAAAAAAAAAACTGGAAAAGAATAGAGAAAGAAGATTCTATCCTTCAATTTTCCCAAGATGGTAACATGAAAATAAAAACAGTACATGTATTAGCCACCTCAGCTTTGTCTGCTTCTGGCATCTAAATTGTCTGTACAAGATTTCAGCCACTATTTTCTAACTGGGACATACAAGCATTGATTTTAGATTCTGGAAAGTGTTTCAAACCTAGTGCAGAATGATTTGAATAAAGAGGGATAGTTTCATTCTGTTCCCCAAGGCACATGAGTGACTCTGGGAGTTACTGTCACTGTCTATGTCTCCCACAAATCTCTTCTACTTCAGCAATTGTTGAGTCACTTAATTCAGAAACCAATTCTTCAGAACTTAAGCTATGATATCACCTAAATGAATCTAAACTTTTAGAAGATTTTCTTTACCTCTATATCCTAATTAACATGGAATAAACCTAATTCAATATGTACTATGTCACTGAAATAGGTGCCATTCCAGTATTCTATCAAAGTAAGAGTCTTTTATTTACCCTATTTTCAATCCGTATTTACTATTTTCCTTCCAATCATCCTCACAGCATTTAGGAAGGATATTCATATCTTAGAACTGTGTCAAGAGAAAGAAAAAAGGATAGAGAATGACATCATTATAACATTTATGGTAATCTACTGAAAGAAGTGGGAATGTTTTGTTTGGGGGGGGCAGAATTGAGAGCTGATAAGATGATTTCAAGTATTTGAAGGGCTTTCCTATGTACCACGGATTAGATCTGATGCCACATAGTGCTTTTATTAGCAACTTTCTAATCCCTAAGCATGTGATATTGCTTATCATTGTTTTATCTTTTTGCATCTTATTTCCTTACCTTATTGTGCTCATAATGAGGTAGGGAACTATGTGATATTTAAACTCTGTACCTCCTGTGGTATCAGAAAGGAATGAATATTATGAACCAAGGGAACTCAGGTAATTTATATAGTGGAGGTAGCATTTGAGCTAGGGATTTAGAGAACAGGCAATAATTCAGATGATAAAGAGGTGAAATATGGAGCGCTCTACTCACTGCACCACCTAGCCGCCCCTACCTTTTTCTTTTCAATCTCAGTATGATTCTGAGATATTCAAGGTAAATGAAAATGCCTGGTACTTGCCCCATACTGGCATTATGCTAGTATACAAAGAATGTAGTTACATGGTAACCTTTTTATATGTCTTCATTTTTCACAAGCACTATCAGCAGATAGTGACATTGTTTTTTTAAGTGCAAAGAAAAATGCTAAATAACCAAATGGGAGAAAGGAGGAGAAAAACCATGGTTTCCAATGATCTTCCTTCCTTCACAAAACAAGTACCCTTTTTATACCTGGTGTTACATTAGGCCTTTTAGGAAGGAAATCTAAATATGAGTAAAATATTTCCTTCTTCCATTCATTAAACTTATATTCTTGGAGAGATGTGTATAAATCCCCAAATAACAAATGAGTCAAGAAAATCACAAAAAGAATGAATCAAGTAATTCAAGGACATGAGGGATAGGGAAAACTTATAAGGAAACTAGTATTTAAAATGAACCTGGAAACTATGTGGAAGTTCTACATGGAGTACTGGGGTGGGATAAAGGTTAAAAAGGAAGTGCCCTGAAAATGTGACAAAGCAGTGAGAGGAAATGGCAGGAGTCAGGAAAGACAGGAGGGATTGCAGTCATGCAACCTGACTCAAAATTGCAGTGTGAGAAAGGGAGTCCTGGGCAATAAGGTTAAGGAAATACATTGATTAGAGCTATAGACATCAGGAAGTGTCATGTTAAGGACTCTGGACTTCAATAAATTGCCAAAGGTAAGTCATGAATGGTTTCTGAGCAGAGCTAGGAAGTGCTCAGAATCAGGCTAAAAAATAATAACAATAGTTAAAGTTTGCAAATTTCCTAATATACACGTATCCCATCTGAGTCTCATGAAAATCTCTGAAATTGGTTGTATTGGTGTCATTATCCTCATTTTTTTAATTTGGAAATTGAGCTCCAGTTTGGTGTCTGATATTTACACCAACACAAAGAGAGGAGATGCTTCACGTTTTGGCAGGGTTTCTGGGGGCAGGCAGTGGTATAAAGACAATTGGAAACAGGGTAAGCCTTGGTCATTGGGATTTCCCAAATCAATTAGCAAATGACATGTTATTTGTGTGTAATATATGCTATTATGATGCAAAGGAGGGAAGATATAAGGAATTTGGGAAAAGAAGAAATACACAAAGGCTTGTTTATAGAGAGTGAAGAGGGCAAAGAAAATCATTTGCAAAATGACTATAATAATGTCGATGAAAGCAATAAAAAGCAAATAGTTTCAGATGAATTGAAATGAAAAGTCCAGCAACAGTGAAGAAGATGCCTTGGACAGAGACCAGGCAGAAAGACCAGTTAAAAAATTATCACAAGAGGCCACACAAAGGGAAATAAGTTTCATGACAACAAAAAATGGAAAAAAAGGAAATAAATGTCAAAAGCGTTGGAGACATCTAGGTTGGCTAGACTGAACAATTTCATAGTTATGGGGCTTTGCAAAAGTTAATAATAAAATACTAAATAAATTCTAGTTATTCCCATGATGAAGATGATAGGATCAAAGAGACTTAAAACCACATAATTGTGCTATTTACAGGGTTAGGGAATTTAGAAGGTATGTTGAGGAATGTTTGGAAGGAAAGTGATGAGTTTGGGCGTTTAGCTGTGGGCAGAATGAATTTGGATTATCACCATCATGAGAGAGACCTAGAGAAACAGAGAAAGAGATACAGATGATAGAGAGAGAGAGACAGACAGACAGACAGAGAGACAGAGATAAACAGAAACAGGGAGAGAAAGACAAAGACAGAAACAGAGAGAGACAGGCAGAGAGGCAGAGACACAGAGACAGAGAAAGAAATTTTTATCAAACAGTACAAAATGTAAGACTGGAGATAAAGATATAAAAGAAGAATTCTGGGAATGGATAAGGACTGTCAAGTGAGAACCACTGTAAAAAAATTACTTGCTAAGAACCCTACAACTAAGGCCTGATAATATTTAGCTAGAAGGAGAAGGGTCATAAGAAGAGAGAATATAACAGAAAAGTTGAGAATTAGGAGAACATATGGTGCATTAAAAAGATTATATTTGAAATCCTAGAACCTGAGTTTATACTCCAGTTCTGACACCTACTAGCTGTATAACCTTCAGCAAGTTACTAGATTTTGAGGCTTCGTTTTTCTCATCCCCAAAATAAAGGCTTTGGAATATATGAACTCAATGTTCCCTTCTAGTTGAAATCTATGATCCTATGAGCCAGGAAAGCTTTTTTGGAAGCAACTTGACACATGATGTCAGTTCAATTTCCATGCTTCTTAATTTCTTCGTCTCTAAAATGAAGGGATTGGATTAAATGACCTCTGAAGTCTTTTCCATCTCTAGGTGACTCTGGGCTTGAAGTCAAGAAATTTAAGCTCAGCCAGAAGAGATGTATGACCTTGGTAAGTCAATTAATTTCTCTCTGCCTCCATTTCCTTGCCTATGAAATAGAGGACAACAATAACTCCCATTTCACAATGTTCCTGTGAAAATCAAATAAAAAAACATATAAAGCACTTTCACAGATTTTTAAGGACCATATAAATGTTACCAGTAAAGTCTAGGATCTTAAGAACCTTGAACATGTACAAAAAAGTGATTTGCTAACCAAGTATTATTTCTGCAAAATAGGTACCTTTCTTAAGTTTTAAAACAAATATGAACATTTAGAATCTTTAAATGCATACATACACATATACATACATAACATACATACACATATATATTAATACAGGTGGAAGAAAAAAAAAAACAAAAAGAAAACACAATCCCCTCAAGCCATTTTATGGCATGTAGAGTGCTACTTTAAGGCCAATCTGCTAATTGTAAATCTATAATGACAAAATAGTGAGGGATATTTTGAATGCGTAAGTAGTAATTGAGTCAATTTTCCACTTACTCAGCAATTAAACACCAAAAGGGAAATAATTGTTGGTGTTGGTTGTTAAAAAGCTGAATTTATATATGAGGCTGATACTATTCCTAGCTCCTATAAAAGAATGAGCCCTTGTATGAGGCCTAGGGTAGGAGATGACATTACAAGCAACATATTTAGAGAAAATACACGCTACACAACTGATTCTTCTGTTGTTAACATAAACTTATAACCAATATAACATAGTGTTAAAGGATGTGAGAGGTACTTTGTTTTATCTGTGTATCTACAGAGCCTAGCAGAGTCTTTAGAATAAAGTAAGTGCTTAATAAATGCTTGTTAATATCAAATTGAGTTTTAAGCTAAATAAAAGCAGAGGCTTGGGCTCCTATTTTTCTTTATCTTTCCTCAGTGGGAGAGATTCTGTTCACTGATTCCCCCAGGTATTCACCAGTATTCTATATGGACAAATGACTATCACCCATGGGAACAGAGCTATTGCATTCTAATAAGTGAATATACATATGCAGTTTTTTTTTTGGTGAGCACTGCTAGAAACTATATTGTGCTAAACTGCAAATTGCCACAGCTTCTGTGAACCATCCAATAAGTAAAACGCATCCCTAAACATATAAATCACAAGCAAAACAACTCACCCTTAACAATTTGTTTATGTATAACATAGGCTAATGATGCATCTACCTAAACCAAATACATATTCATCCAAAGGACCAGAAGTGCTGAATGGGAGGTAATGTGGTTTCTCAGTTAAACAGCATACTTTGAAAAATTATTAATAAGCATTAAACTTGAATTTAAATGTAAAGAATGCTGTCTAAATATGTGTGCATGTGTGTACAAGTATGTGTATCTTTTATATAGATATATATCTATATAAAATGTTTTTCAGACATGTGCATGCATGCATACATATACACTTTGCTCCAAGTATGTCCATATATTCTTACACATGCATATGTACTGTATGTATTTGGATATATGTTTATATGTGTGTATAAACATACCCATGTATATACATACTATATCTATCTATATATCTATATGTATGTACACATACACAAATACATATATGCATGCATATATACATATATATGGGTACATACCGATATATATTTACATATATATATTTACATATATATATATGCAGAGAGATAGAGACAGAGACAAAGACAGAGAGAGATGAGCCTCTGTATTCCTACATACTTACTTACATATAATTACAAATGATAGAACAGAACCCTGTTTCAATAAGCAGTTCATTTTAATGCTAAGGAAATATAATAGCCCCTTAGTTGTACAAGATCCCATGTTCTGTAGCTTTATAAACTTCATATTAAAGAAAAAGCAAGGAAGCCATCATATTGCTCTAAGCTTTTACTTAAATAGAGTTTGTCTCTTTCTCTTAAAATGTATAATTGGTAATTTCAGTCTGAGTCTTCCAATCAGAGATTCTTACAAGGTTGTTCACCCTCTTCAATCTTTCCCTCCTCTTCCACAGCTCAGTCTTTTTTGACCTTTCTGTTTTTGTGGATTTAGACTGAGCTACTGGTACTTTCTGCCTCAACTCTTCATATTCCTCCTCTCCATTGCCAGACCATCAAAATTTCATCTCAGTTCTCAAATAGCTACTCCTCCTTTATTAAATCTTTGTATAGTGATCAAGTCCTTAACCCAATCAGAATAGATTTCCTGTTTCACCCAATCTGAATTTCCTTAATTCAAAGGTTTTGTTCATAACAAGTTATTTATGTAGATGTGATTTCACCCAGTAAATGTATAAGGGTTTACCATCTCAAAACTTACCTCAAATGGGATGTAGCAATTTGATTTATAGAATCAGCCCCAACCATTACAAATATATAAACACATAAAATGCCTCTGTGTGTGTGTGCGTGTGTGTGTGTGTGTGTGTGTGTGTGTGTGTGTGTATACAGAGTATTTATCTAAACACTGTTTCATTTATTCTTGGGTAAAAGAATATTGAATGAGGAGTAGTTGGTAAGGAACATTTGTGCTCAAAGTATAAGTCACATAGTTTATTACTCTTAGATATGTAATTATGCAGCTCTCCAGCCTAAGCGTCACATGGGCACATAAGTGGTGACTCAAGTATACAGTGGCATGTATTCTTTGATTAAGAAGCCAGATCTCTTCTTCTTTGCCCTTACATCTGATTGATTTTGTGGGGAAGATTCACAGGGATCAACTTGAAGAAGAAATAAAACAGTCTGGGAACAGGATCAGATGAGAAGTGGTGTGGAAAGCAAACTTCATTCCATTACAGATCACAATGACATTGTGATTAGGAATATTTGTTAGCCTTGAATATCTGTGAAAGAAGAAGCTTGCTAAATCGATGGTAATCAAGAGAAGTTTGACCCTCCTTCCTAAATGAACTTGACTAAACTAATAACATGGACATGTACATAGGAACTTTCTGGTGGATCAATCAGATGTTAAAAATGGAGTTACTCATGACAACTAGTACTTAGCAATAGGTCAATCAATCCTTATAACTTACTGCCCTGTACCTAGGCAACCATTTATCTGAACTGGCCATCTTATATGTAAACATGATTCTTCTGTTGAAAGTAATATCATCATTCTTCCAGTTCCCCAGGCTCAAGACCTAAATCAACTTTGTCTTTCTTTTCCCTTGACATTTATATACAGCTATTCCACCAAAACTATTCATCCTTCAGCATATCTCTATCATCTCTCCCCTCCCCTTCTCCATTAATATCAATAATGCTTTCATTCAGGACACTCTGTTCTATTTCATTTCAGCAATAGTTATTAAGAATAAGGTATTGTGCTAAATTCTGGGAAAATGGCAATCCTATCTAAATCTAAATATTCCTTCCTTATTAAACTTTTAAAAGTAACACTTTAAATAGCTCAGTTCTTCATTTAAAAAAAAGAAAACAAATAAATAAATAAATAAATGGCTCCTGGTTACTAAAAGTAGAGTCTGAATTATTTAGCTTTGTAAACAAAGCCTTTCATAATCTAACTCCAACCTTGATTTGCTGTGTCATTTATGTTATATTCAATAAACATCCTTTGCTTTAGCCAGATTGAATTGTTCCCTATAATCCAAACTAAAGAGAATTTGTGTTTTCATGT
The DNA here is from genome assembly GCA_011680675.1 of Gymnobelideus leadbeateri. Classification (NCBI taxonomy): domain Eukaryota; kingdom Metazoa; phylum Chordata; class Mammalia; order Diprotodontia; family Petauridae; genus Gymnobelideus; species Gymnobelideus leadbeateri. Next base: position 77,769 of record WOXC01001251.1, read on the forward strand.
ATGCATGTATGAATGCATTTATATATAAATTAAATTAAATTAAGGCAATAAGTTCAGTATTGAAGAAAAACACAGGCACACACAGATATACACATACATGATAGAGACTTACTAAATAATTCTTCATCTGTACATATCTTGTCTTCCCAGAGTGGAAGATCCATTAGCATATAGGCATGTTTTATATTTCCTTGCTTCTCCTACAAAGCTATCTCAAATATTTCAGTGTTAAAAATGAGGGGAAGGCTTTGGTAGTGTGAGGTAATAGCTGCCATCAACATTCCAACATCCACTGGATTTCACCCATCCCCAAATTAATGAAACCAAAGGTACTTAAGCTTAATTTGTACTTAGTTTAATGCTGGCATAATTTTGAAAGACTAGATCTTCTTTTGTAAGTTGCAGTGATATAAAGTGATAAAGAAATTAATGTTTGGGACTCAAGAAGTGTGCTTTATGAGCTCTCTCCCAAACCCCTCCAAAAACCTATAAAAATGACTCTAAACAAATTCTAGAGGAATTGAACCTGCAAAATGACATAAACAAATTTCCAGCCCAAGACAACCTGGGAGGTTGTCAGGAAAGGTCTATTACACTGGGCTGGGAGATAAATCATACCAATGGTGGTCATGCTAGCACAGACTGGGTCAATAACAAGCCTGGAGCAGCTATTAGGGGCCTGAATCACTGGCAGCTGTGGTAGTTTCCAGACTTCTCAAACCACAAATGCCAAAGACAACTTAGGAGGTCAGTAGAAAAGGTTGCTGGGGACTTGGATGAGAGAGGAGCACAGTCTGGCTGCAGCCCAGAGGCAGTGGATATGGAGGCAGTGGTGGAAATAGCAGTGGCTGCTTCCAGAGCTCTTGGCCCACAGATGGTAGGTGGATTGAGTGGCTGCTGACAGGAAGATTTCAGGGATCTCTTTGCTGGTGTTGAGACAGGATTCTCTTGCTTTCTCTGCTTGGATCTAAGTCTTAGTCCTGGTTGGTGGTCCTGGTGTGAGGAGGATTGCTCTCATGGCAAAGCTTATGGCTGCAGTGGAGAAGGAATGCTCCTCACAGTTCCAAGGAAGAAAAGAGTGCTTCTGGTCATTCACAGAACCAAGCACAGGCCAAGAAAAGAGTAAACACCTCTCCTTTGGTCATACCACCTTAGAAGAACTGAAAATTTCCAGGCCCCTAGAAGTGAATATGCAAATAGCTACACAAAAGCCCTGACACATGGGACATTACACCCTCCACACTAGAAGCAGAGTCCTACCTTAACAAAGAGTTAAAGTCAAGTAACTGACGGGGGAAATGTTTTTAATTTAGCCCTCCCCATTTCATTCATTCATATGGTATGTGGCTTTACCTGCCATACTTTGGGGAAAGGTTTGCAAAAGATCCTGTATCTGGTTTAAACATTCTTAAGAGGCTTGTCATGGTCTACAAGCTTACCCTTTGATATTTTGGAGACAGAACAGAAAGTATATCTGAAAAAGGATTCCAGGTATAATATTTTTCCTATCCAATCATTCTTTCTCTTTGCATCATGGTTTCCTCACTCATTACTACTCTATGACTGTATTTTCTTCCTTGAACAAAAACGAAAGGTCTACCTTGTAGATATGTATTAAAGGAAAATGGGAAGAATGAATATATTTGATATTTTTTCTGGAATTTCCCCTTAAAATATTGAGAATGGTAGTCCTATATTAATTATAATGCCCCCCCCCCAGAAACTTAGTACTAATCTGGTTTTATTTTTATTAGGATATGGCAAATACACATTTGCTTTGAGTAATAATTATAAGATTTTAGAATATTGTAATATTTGTGGCAGGTATGCATGAAATATATATATTAAACCACTTTTCAAAACTGTATATATAATTGATGTATTTGAATGAATTTCTTGAAATTATTAAAATATTTTCTAATGCTTTATGAGGATTGACCTACTATTAGTTCATAGCTTACAAAAGTTACTCTATGTTCGAAAATTGAATGACCTGCTTATGTCTCAGAACATAAGTTCCTATGTAGCAAATAAGTAGTTGATCCAGCTTCATCTAAGCCAGTTATACAAAGGTATGCAAAGCCCTCCTGAAAATAATCAATCAAGCAGACTTTTCTCATGAGCTCTCAAGGGGGGGATACAGCCCACCACATGCCCATCACAGGTACTGCTCGTGCTACCCTTGGAACTGAAGGTCGTCAGAGCCACTTACTAGCATGACTGAGCGTAATAAACTATCTAACTTCTGATTCTTGTGTGTTTGTGTTCTTCCTTGGCATCTCACCAAAAATCTCCTCACAATGTTGTAATTACTTTTCTATGTACCTTTTTCCTCTTTAATCCTACAATTGAGTCTATGCTCTTTGAGGGCAGGCAGATTTGTGTGTGTGTGTGTGTGTGTGTGTGTGTGTGTGTGTGTGTGTGAGTGTGTGTGAGTATGTGTGTATGTGTGTGTATGCATTGATGTACATGTGTCTGTCTATGGCCCTAGATTCAAGAGTGAACGTATACTGAGCACTTCATGACTATTCACTGAGTTGACTTGAGTTGATTAATTATAAAGCTTAACTATATGAACCAAAATCACTCCTTGAAAGATAATTTCCTTTTGTTTCATCCAGATGTAAATTTGGAGGTTAAATTTATGACTCCACAAATTCTATGTTAATAGTCGGGTTAACAAGGTAATTAAAGGTCATATTCTGGCAGATACCATGAATACATAAATTTCTGCCCTGCTATGGAAAGAATATGAAATAAAGTAATACATATTCCCCTTTTGGAAAATGACAATTATGGAAAACCACTTCATAGTCATTTGAACAGACCTGCATACAAAGAAAGGGTAATGGTTCATGCGAGTATATAAGTAACTCATTAAAAAGAATCCACTTCAAGATGACTTGGTGCACTTAGCCTAAATTTAATTGGGGAGGGAAGGAGATGGAAAGAGGGAAAGAGAGAGAGAAAGAGACAGAGAGACAGACAGAGAGACAGAGTCAGAGACAGAGAGATACAGAGAGAGACAGAGACAGAGAGAGATGGTGAGAGAGGGGGAGAGATGGGGAGAGAGCTACAGATAAGGAAGCGTAATATCCAACACACACACAAAATATTCTTAAATTCAGATTTAGAACTGGCAGGAATATTAAAATCCTCTAGTCCACCCACCTGTATTGTATATATAGTGATAATAATAAACAGTGAGCATTTACATATAACTCTTTAATGTTTGCAAAGTGCGTTACAAATATTATCCAATTTGATCCTCAAAAAAACTCTGGGGGGAAAAAGTATCATTTTTACTCCCATTTTACAGATAAGAAACTAAGGCAGAAAGATATTTGGTGACTCACCCAAATTCACACAGCTAGTAAGTGTCTGAAGCTGGATTTGAACATAGGTTCTTTCTGGCTCTAGGTCCAGAGTTCTATCCACAGTGCCATTACCTCCCTCTATCTGCACATTAGGAAATTGTGGTCCAAAGAGTTAAGACAATTTTCTTTCAGAAGTTCTAGAATTCGGACATAGATTCTTTCACCCAAACCCCTCCATTCTTTTCATTGTACTATGCTGTCCCTGTCTTTTAGGTCCCCTTTCATATATTTCACAGATGCTTCTGGCACAAAAAGGAGCCCTCTAGGGAAATCAATTCAAAAAGCATTAAATATCTACTATGTGTCAGGCACATTGAGAAAAGTGATTGGCATGTGATTATATTAGTGTTGGGTTATGTCATATCTTATAAATTTGGATGGGGATGTCCCAACTTGGGATTTCATGGTTATGGGGAATTCCAGAAGAGGAAACTTCTACCAATGCTCTAACATTGTAGTTTTAGAGGTGTCTGAAGGCCTTGACTGAGAATTTTAAGAGGTTGCTAAAAGATCACAAAATCCACACATGGCAAAGGTTGGACTTGAACCAAGGGCTTTCTATCTCTGGACCAAATAGAGTCACTTTTTGCACTTTGTCTATAAAATATACTCCCATTTTCCCCTTCCTCAATGCCAAGAGATCTTGGTTGTTTTCACTTTCAAGTTAAAAAGTTCTATTGCAGAGAATTAGGAAGGATGTGGAAGAAACTGTATGAGATTCTGCTTAGTATTTATCAATTCCATTCATAATTAGGAATTGTAACCTAATAGAGCTAAAAGACAAAATAACAACATCCCCAACAATTCCCAGCAAAGAGTGATAAAGTCTAAAGCAACTCTTTATGAAGGATCTACTTAATGCCTCATATGAATTATGTATACTTTTCTAATCCAGTGTGAATTATTTCCTCCCTCTATTTAGAGGTACCATTAGAAACATAACTGCTATTTTGTGTTAAGGAGTGAAACCTATTTTCAAATCCTTCCTGCAGAGTTAACAACTGAGGGTGAGGGAACATTTAAAGCTCTAAACTGCATTTTTCTCAGCTATAAAACATACCAACTTAAACAATCTCTGTATACTACAGTGCTAAATGCTGGGGAAAGCACAAGACAGAGACCTATATAGAAGTCTATCCATGTATACTTGTAATGAATGTGTGTGTGTGTGTATACACATATATACAGTTGTGTATGTGTGCATGTGTGGACATGTGCATATGTGTGTATTGTAAATATGTGTGAAAATATAAGTACATATAATGTATATATTATATATTAGTATATATGTGTACATATTTATATTTGTATGTGTATATAAGCATGCATACTTGTATATTTGGATATATATATATGTACATATATATATATTGACAGGAACTATGGAAAAATGGCTACTAGGGAATTACCTCAGATTTAGAAAAATCTTGGCTCAACTCAAGCCTTTGACCCTTGTAAATTTTGGTACTATTTAGGGGATAACAAACTCTTAGGGTCCCTATAACAGGACACACACACACGTATGAGTGTATGTGTGCATATCACATGAAAATTTCTTATTTATTTTCTTCTCAAAATAGGGGTTAGAAAAAACATGCCTTAGTAAACAGACTATGTATTGTTCATGTTAGTGATCATCCTGAAGAAAACATGCCTCATATTACTTTTTAGAATTTTTTAATCAAAAAAGTGATAGAATAATGTTTCTCACAAAATTAATATTTGAAATTAATTAAACAATGAGAAGAACAACAATACTGTGCAGTGAGAAAATGTTGAATTTGCTACTAGCATAACTGGGGCTGCTACTCTCTACCTGTGTGACTTTGGACCAATTGTTTCTTCTCTGGATCAGTTTCTTCATCTGTAAGATGAAGTAGTTGGGCTAGGTGATGTCCAAAATCCCATCCATGTATAAATCAATTGACCTAATAGTAATGCTTCCTATCTACTTTAAAGATTCAGAATAAGATTGTTTCTGTTTTTGTCATTTACCATTGAGTCACATGCTACAATAAATTCCCATGTGGAGGTAGCAGAAGAAAATATTGCAATCTTTCAGTGATTCACCATCATCCAATGATTATATATCTGTAGTACTTTTTTTTTAAACTCTTCAACATTTGGGTTGTCATTTGAATTCCAATATTTACTCTTCATCAAAAATAGTTATTATTTCTCTATTTACTGTTCTGCCTCCTTTGCTCTATTCTTGAAATTTAGGAAAACCCTTTATATAAGCTTTATATCTCTATAAACCTCTAAACTGTTCTAAATAATAAACACACATATACATACATATTTGGAAAGGACAAGAAATATATATCATCATTATCAACATATCTACTACTAGAGTTTTACTGAGGAGCTCTCAATGAAGCTATTGAAAATAGCATTACAAATAAATGTATGTATGCCTATAGAAAAAAAAAACAAACCTTATCTTCTTCACTAGTGCGACACTTCCTACTCCTGTCAGACTCCAGCCACATGAGCCCAGATGCACAAAAGGGGAAAAATTCCCAAAGAACAGATCAGAATAAAATGTGATTTGGAAATGCTAATAAAAATACAATACAACCTATATAACATTGATTTGTGGTTTGGAAATCAATATGAGGCCTATATGGATCTTTTTTCTTATTTGAGTCTGACACCATGGTTTTATAGAACATGAATGAAAATAAATAGAAGCAGGACCACAACTTGTTTCATTGCTGCTATTTGACCTTCATTGATCAATATAAAAAGAAATTTCTTGTTGTAATCTTCATTATCCTCATCAACTGCTTTTCCCCTCACCAAAATTATTCCCTAGTCAAAGTATTTATAATTAAATGCTTTTTAGAATAAAAGTAAACCAGGGAATTATAGAATTATCTTATAGAATTTATTCTCCCTCGTCCCCAGTCTCTCAGTTCTGTTCTATTATTCCACTCCATGGAATTACTTTCTGCACCATTTTTGTGCCATTTCTTGTTTTTAATACCATTCTTTTTTATACATTCAATAATTTCATCCACACTAAAACCAACACCCTTTTTTTATTTCAAGAAGCCAACCCTTAGCCCTTTAAAGGATAAGCTTGACTGATCTTTGTAACCGTTATGTGTAAAAATAAGCCGAAAGGAGAGGGGAGGGGAAGGGAAAAGAGGGAAGGAGAGAGCACAAGAGTGGAGGAAAGAGCAATTGGAATACTTGCAATAGTGAAAATATTTTACAGTTTCAAATTTAAGAGTGCAATTGTTATTAACTACCATGAACCTTTCCACTTCATCCAATTATAGGCAGATACTCTCAAAGTACCTTTGATCCATTCCTAGAAAAAGTATTTATAGAAATAATTAAATATATTTAATTAAATTCTATGCATCTAGATGTCATGATTTTTTTTTAAAATAGGGAGCAAAGTAACACCAAATAAAATGAAACAAAATGAATTAAAATAATATTAGTTGTTAAGAAATGTTATTTCAAATTTGAAGAATGAACAAATAAGAAAAGATTTGAAGAAAATGAAATAATTGTAGCTAGGATTTGAAATAACATTTTTAAAAGAAAAATGAGCTTATAGCAAAACACTACAATAGGTTAAAATAAATATTTTCAGAATCATGATGTGAGAATGGTGTAGAAATTTTATTTCCTTAAAGGGAAGACACAAACTAATTATATGCCTCTCAAAAACTGGGTCTCAATAAGGAAAATTATAATAATATTTTTAAGTTTTTTCTTTCTAATGTCCCCAGACCCAGGATCATTCATAATCCCCCAAAAGAAAATTCATAAAATGTATACTTATATGTCTCCATATCTTTAAAGAACTGTTATATGGAAGAGAAGTTAAACTTTTTTTTAACTTGGCTCCAGAGAGCCCCAAAAGGACTCAAAGGTTGGAGAAGGAGGATATGGGGGAAAACATTGAATTTTGTGAAGAAAGGTGTGGACTTAAAAAAAATTGAAGAATATTCTAAAGAGGAAAAGACCTCTTCGGGAGGCAATGGTTTCTTTTTGTTTGTGTTTTCCAGGTGAAAGCTGAATTGTACCTCACTATGGATATTCTACAGGGAATTTTCAGATTGATATGGATAAGATTTGATAATTTCCTATATGTCTCTCAACTCTCAGATTCTTGTATTCTCTTATTCAATTGGTTAATTAAAATATTTCCAAAACATCTTCTCTACCTCGGACATAACAACCAACTACAGTATTTAATGATAGTAGCCAGAATATAGCCAACTTGACCTAAGTAGCTACCTAAGTAGCATCCTTTAGCTTGGGTTATCCTGAGTCTGGTCAGTTGCTAACACTTACCCACCTCCTTCCCCCTAAACATACCCCTTGAGTCTCTGACCCCAAATGTAGCTTACACCAGCTGGTCAGAGGAGGCTTTTAGGTCTCCCTATACACCTGGCCTGAAACCAAACATCATAATATACTTGCTTATATTTGTCTATTGGATATCTCATATAATTTCATCCTTATATATTGTGGGTTAGGATAAAGGACTTTCCTACATTACTACTGCCAAACATCATTCCAAAAACTAAAATAAAAGTAGGCTTTAAAAAAAACCTTGCTTATGTCAGGTAAAAGTCAGAAGTGCTGACAGAAAGTATCCCTTTTTTAAACTTCTGGGCAGTCAAGGTTTCCATGTACTTTGGTGATGATGGCTCAAACCAAGGAATCTTTCATTGTCTATTTGATGAAGTTTGACAATTACCTTGAAATAGAGGCGATGGACTTTACCTTTTAGATTAGAAGCAGAATCAATAACTAACTCTCACGAAAATGTGCCTCTCTGAAGCTTTCAATTTTTAATGGTTGGTGTTTTGTGCAAATGCTATGTTGCTTTTTTTTAAGTAAATTTCTAAGTTACAGAGATAGATCTCAAGAGGGCATTTTGTCTCAGAGATGAAAATAAAATACATTTGAAATATAGGTTATAGGAATGGAGGGATCTTTAGAGACATCCAGCCCAACTCACTCATTAAGAAAAATAGAAAGATAGAAATATAGATAGATAGATAGGTAGATAGATAGATAGATAGATAGATAGATAGATGAATGGATAGATGGATAGAGAGACAAATATATAAATAAGTAAACAAACAAACAAATGAATGGACTGACAGACAGGTGCTTAGATCGAATAAAGTAAAGCAAAGTGAATCCAAGTGAAGTAAAATAAAGTAAATGAGAGCCAGAAAGCTGCAGTAAAGCTGACCAAGGTCACACATTCAGTGAGTAGCACTCATCAAGTGTAGGTTGGCTTGCTTAAAACCTACTACACACTGCTTCTCTGGCTTCTGATTATTCTAATGGATGTTTTGGTGCTTTTTCCTCATCTTGGAGTTATTGGTGCTATGTTTATCATTATCATCATTGTATTTAATTTGGTTTGGACCAGTTATTTCCCTTATATAGGCAGTTTTTCATGAGGAAATGTCCTCTACAAATGCTGAATGACTTCAGTGCTACTTTTAGTTATTAGGAAGCCCCTTAGGATGCACTTGGTTTAGTTCACTTGGTTTATCCAGAGCCACATAACCAATGGGCATAATAGGTAGGATTCAATCCCAGGTCATTCTGCCCCGACACCATCATTCCCTGTGTACTACATTATGATACTTCTCACTTTTCTAAATAACATTTTCTCTTGCAAAATCAAGTAAATCTCATGATTTGGTAAGTGGAAGATTTTATAGCTTGTTAAAAGAATTTTTATGCTAAAGCTTCTATAAGGAATCAAATTTGTATCTTGCAAGGTGGGGATCTCTGGATTTTTCACATCAAATTTGCAGATCATATGGAACATCTTCATGAAAAATCATGGTATTTTAAGAGAACATATTTATACTGCATTTTTGTGGTAACTAAAATGTAGAAACAAATTTAATGCAAATTAAAGGTGGAAAGAAGAAAGCATTTGTGAAATAACTACTATGTGCCTGGCATTGTGCACATATGATCTCATTTTATCTTCAGAAAAACCCTGGGAATCAGGTCCTATTATTGTCCTTATTTTATAATTGAAACTGTAAATTTTTAAATTTTTAAAATTGAAACTGAGGTAAATGGAGGTAAAGTGACTTGAGTCATGTCACACATTTAGTAAATGTCTGAGACTATATTTGAACCTAGGTCTTCCTGACTCCCAGTCCTCTGGTCTACCCACTGTGCCACCTAGATGCCCCATAAAATTATAGCATATGAATATAATGGAGAAATGGAATGGGACACGAAAATATAATAAACACAAAATATGAAGAATTCAGAGAAACTTGGGAAGAGATGAGATATTTCAATGTGAAGCAAACAGAACCAGGAGGGAATAGAATTACCACAGTCTTACAAAGAGATATAGACAGGAGTCATGATTCTGCTCAAAGATGTTTTTATTCCATTCCTATTATCAGAGGAATGACTGCAAGGTATGCCTCTCTTCCTCCTGGTTGAGAATCAGTGAACCACAGCTCTGCAATCAGGTTTAAATGCTAAGCCATGACTAAGGTTGTCTCCTCAATAGAATGGGAACCCTTTGAGAACAAGGATTACATGTCTTTCTTTACATGCCAGAGCTTATCACAGTGCATGAAACATAGTGTTTCAAATGTTTGTTGATTAACTGAATGAATGTATATTATTGCCTTATTGTAGTTTGCTGCAGGATAGATTTAATTAAAAATTTATGGACATGTTTTAAAAGAGGTATCAACTAAATATATTAAAATTAAATATAAAACTACAGTGATCTCAAATTCTAAAAATTATATGTAAAATAATAGTTTAGGCATAGCATTGCAGATCTTATCATTTCTGCATTGATAACAACCATATGAATATTCTGTCTTCTATTGACCTCTCCCATTCTCTGGTAGCAATCTTAGAAGTATTTGACAAAAAAAAAAAAAACATGAATACTCATACATATAGATGAGACTTCAGGTAATACAAGTATTCATTTATAATCACTTGCACATTTATGGTTGTGTGAGTCACAGGAATTATATTTAGTTGGCTGACACATGGTCTCTGATGAGTTATGAGTAAAAATAGTTAAACCTTGTTTCCAGACTCAAAGACTTTGAATTTGAATGCTAACTTGTAAATTTTAATCATGATATTTTCCAGTTATTACATTTGATTTTTCCTTCGGGAGTCTCAGTGTTGGTGATAGTAACAATTGCAGTGTGCTAAGCCACTTTCTTCCTAGCCCTTAGTTAAGGGAGTTTTTCTGCCCCAATATCTAGCTGAAATAGAACTTCTATTCAAATTTCTGAGCTTAATCAGCTGGTCAAATAAGTGACATAGGGATTTAAGGTCTGGGGTGGCTATTTGTTGGGATTGGCCAGCAGTCTCTCATTCTGTTGTTTATTCTTACCTCCTATACTTTGAATACCAACCTACTTAAAAATACAATTTTATGGCCATTTATATTGTGACTGCAATCAGACAAGCACTAATTGCTGACCTAGGTTTTTATTTTTTTAAGATAAAGGTAAGTAGCATTATGTCTGCAAAATATTGATTCTTTGGATTCTGTGACTGTGGTTCTCTAAATTAGAATGTACATGAGGTATATTTTAAAATGATGCTTAGATTTGAATCCTGAGTCCTAGGGAATTCATAAGGAACCCTGGAGAACTGAAAACCAAGAGTTAGTAAATAAAATAATAAGCATTTTCTTTTATTGAATTGGACCCTTAGGAAGTCAGGAGTTGCAACTGGAATGTAGAGGTAATACTCTGTGTGCATGTGTGAGTGTGCGTGTGTGTGTAAATCTATTCCTTTTTCCCAAACACATATTACACACACACACACACACACACACACACACACACACACACACACACGAAAGATTAAAAAATATACCCACAAAGTAGAGACACAATTTCAAAAACTTCATTAATATAAGTAAAATCAACAATTAATCCAAAACAATTCATTGTATATCTATACGATTTTATTACTGTGCTAGGTTCTATAGTAGAGGAGGAAATAGAGTTACAACTAATAATTTTGTCATCAAGGAATTTCGGTGAAGATCAGCATGGTCATTACAAGGTAAAGTAATAGCATTAGACATTGCTATAGACCATGTGGACAGAAAAATACAGAAAACATATAAAAACCTTGCAGAGATACATTATGCAACTCTTATGACAGATTTTAATTAACCAGATAGCTCCTGATCAGACCCTCCCCCCGCCCTTTTCCTTTCCCACTCTTGTCCAAAAGCACAGTAGCCAATAATTTTTTGGCTTGCCTTTATGACTATTTAATCCTCCACACTTGGAAGAATTAACATGGGCACCTGATGTTCACAGAAAGAAATCTTTGTTAATGAAGAATTGATGGGAATTTTAGGGGAAAGTTTCTGGGAATTGGTTATAGTAAGGGAAATCCAGGCATTTACTTTACTCTGATCCATCACAATAATGGTTTATTTGCTATTCCTCCTAACAATACACTATTACTCCTGATTCATTGACTTTACATTGCCTCTGTGACATTTCTTTGTGAAAGTTGGAGAGAGTACAATGTTTAAAATTGTTTTGATATCCAATTTCTGTGTTGCCCCATGATTCAGGATGGAGGCAGGATGGGAGGGGAAGCTAATGCATTTATGAGGTTTCTTAAAACAGCTGCTAATTCCTGTGCCCTATGCTAAACTTCTCCATTGGTTTCCTCAAAATGATCGATCACTACCTATAACTTGGCAAAGATTGGAAATATTCAAAAAGGACTTGGAACTTGGAATTGGACTAATTTTGACAAAGGATAGGACTGTAATAGTTGGAGGAGAGAGAAAGTGTGTGAAATAATTTAAGTGATGTCAGAGAAATGGGAATTCTGGATAGGGTATTCATGAGACAGTGAAATGGCTAGTCTGAGTAAAATTGGAGGGGAGAGGGGAACTGAGGGCAATAAGGCAAGAGAAGTCAGGTAGAGTCAAATTATGGGGTGCAGAAATGGTAGTTGAGACATCATCTGGTAGATCTGTTGTACTAGTATGTATGATAAACTTCAGGGGCAGGAATGGCAGAATGCAGGCCAGCTAGGATAAAATTTTAATAATCCTTCAACAATTCTCTAATTGTTATCACATCAATAGTTTATATTTTATTATTTTATTTTATTTATCTTCCAGTTTTCTAGTTTATTGAGAATTTTAGAAATTTGTCCGGGGTCAGTCACTCAGCAAGTAGGTATCAGAGTCTCAACTTGAAATCCAGCCTTTGTGACTCCAAGAATAGCTCCTTATTCATTTTGCTATATTGCCTCTTTCTCTGTCAATAAGCATAACCAAGTTTCACATTTAGATTATTACATTATATTTATAACAGATATTATAGTCATTGTGAGTCAATATAACAGAGTTGATAGAGGGCTGGCCCTGAAGGCAGGAAGATCTGGCCTTACCAATAGTCCTTGACACAGACTGCTTGGGAAAACCTGGCTGAGATCATTAAGCACCCCTCAGTGCCCTAGGAAACTTTCTATGAATATAAGTTTGTAAAATATTTGTTCATTGATTTTATTAAACAGACTTCTGATACCAATGTAATCATAGGTCTGGACTACTCTCCCTTCCAAAAAATACAAAATATCATCTACCAATACATGTATTATTGTGTATTATAGTATATATGCAAGTACAAATGCATATATAAAATACACAATGCATATAAACATCATTTATATATGTGTATTTATAGATTTGTGTATTTTATATGCATATGTATCTATATATGTACATATATGTGCATGTGCATATGTATGCATGAGAAAACTGTGACATAGGTAATAAAGATATTGTTATCCCCATTTGAGACATGAGAAAATTGAATTTCAGGGAGTCATAATGATTTGTCCATGGTCTCATAACTGGTAAGTCTGGGAGGTGGATTCCAACATGAATATTCGTGACTCTATTGCTCTTTGAATTTGTAAGACTTTTTTTTTTCCTCCTGCAAAATACCCTTCTAGACCAGCAATTATAGAGATAGTGTGGATTTCAATTTCTCTTTCCTAATATTATTGATATTGTTCTACATGAAAACAACCAAATGTAAACACTACTAGTACATGTCACGTTTAAACAGAGTATTTTCAGTAAATTAAGTAATTGTTTTGGTGAATCAACCTTATAAAGAGCAAACAAAGACATTAAGAGTTTATTTTTGCATGTGACAGGTCCTTTTAGGTTCAAATTAAGTTGCACATTGTTCTAAAGAGATTTTTCCTCTTTTCAAAGTCAAACTCAGTTAATAGAACGTAAGAGGTTCATGTTAAGCAGATGCTTAAGGATTAGTGATAGCTAAAATGATGATGGTCCATTGATGTTAGAAGAAAGAGGTAAGGGTGGCTTAGCTAAAAGTGTACAATCAACAGCAAGTTGCTATAGTAATAGTTTTGGTTCACATAGAAATCATCATGGGGGAAAAAAAAACATGGCAGGGAGTGGGAGGAGGGTGAAAGGTTAGACCATGTTACCATATTAGGAGACCATGTTACCATATTAGGAGATTCTTTACTTCAGTTTTAGATCAACAGAGAGAGATTTCAGTCTCAGCAGCAAGAAGAGTGAATTTATTCATGTAAAACCTAAAAATTGACATTCACAGTGACTAAAGCTAGTGGTGACTTATGTATTTATCTTCTCATTGAGCTCTGAGTCTGTGACCTAGGAGCCAACAGAATGTCCGTGGCAAAAGCATACTTGGCAGTCTCAAAATTGTGGAATCATAGAATGTTTCAAACTGGAAAGAACTCAATAGCCATCCAATCCAATACTGATGAAGGTGTTCTTAAACTTTTTTTTTTTGCATAACACATATTTTTTGCATAATCCCATATTCCATGGCCTGCCCCTGCAGTGGGAGCAGGGAGCCTGATCCTGCATCCCTCCTTATCAGCTGAACCAGAGGGATGTCTCATGGCTACCAGTTCCTTTTCTGCCCTGTTCCCTCCCGGGGATGGGGTAACTGCTTGTGCCAAGAGAAGTACAGTAGGTGTTCTATGTACTAAAGCCAAGGCCCTCCAGGTCTCCCCTTCACCTGGAGAAGGCCCATTTGACCAGAGAGGTTTACATCACAATCTTCTCCTGGGAGGGGAACAAAACCAACTCCAGGACTCAGTAATGAAAGCCTTACAGAATATATTGTTTGTTGGGCAATGGAGGGTATGAAGCTAAGGACCCATAAGCCTAACCACTGATCATAGAATCACTGGGTAATAGATTTAGAACTGAAAGGAACCTCAGAAGTCAAGTCAAACCCCCTCTTTTCAGAGATAAGGAAACTAGAGTCTAGAGATGTTAAATGACTCACCCAGGATAACACAGCTACCAAGCACGTGAGGTAGGATTTGAACTCAGGCCTACCTAACTCCAGGCCAGTGCCGTTTTCTTAGTCTGTTGATCAGCCTATAACTGTTCTCTTTTTTATTCCTGAAGTGATCCCTTATCAAATTGATTATTATAGCCACAGGAAATGGGTGCAGGCATCTGTTAATGGTTCTCATCTACAGACCCAGAGACACATTGAGAGCCATATTCCTTCCAATTCTACCTGAATAGTTCCCTCTCATTCCTCCTACTTCTGCTTCTCTGATTTCTCCTGGAAGACAGCCATGAGTTTCCTTTAAAGAATCATGGCTGGTTCTCCTTGACCTAATTACTGATTTTAATTAATAAAATTAGCCTCCACTGTTACAGTTTTTAGAGAAACAACAAAAACAAAACATTTAAAAAATAGAGAGAAACATGTCTTTGGTGTGTAAATTCTACTTTTGACCCAAAGGGATGAAGACATTATGGCCACAAGGCTGAATAAAGATCGCCAAAGAAGAAAATGAGAAAGCAATTTTGCCATCACATCTACAGCACAAAGGATGCTAAGGCCTTATCTTAGATTTGTTTTCTGCCTTGTAGAGGGTGTGGATGACAACTGAACCCTAGCAATCCATCCCGCCCCTCACTTGAACCCAAAACAAAGGGGAACAAAGCTGTGGGCCTCTTTCATTTCCACTCTTTATTTTAATCAGCACTTTTGCATCTAAATATACGGATGGCCCACTTGCAATTCCTCGGGCTTATTGCCAAGCTGGAGCTTAGCCGACAGTATATTATAATGGCCGGTGCCAGCTGATCCATTTGTTGAGTTTGCAAACATCACTGTTCTAATGTGGAATCAGGCGACGTCTGAGAACTTAATTAAGGGGGAAGTATGTCGTGCTGGCTGCGCTAAAGAAAACAATTGGCTCTTACTTTTTTCTAAGCTCCAAATGCAAGCTATTTGCTGCTTTGTCAGGTTAAATCCTACACAAAAGGCACAATAGTATGCAGGTCATTGGTTTCAATAAATTGAATGGTTGACATAATTGGAAAAGGAAAACAGCAGATTTCTGATGGTAGAGAAATCGTGGCTGGCTGAGAGCTCAGCAAATGCAGATGGTTTGGTTGGGAAGGTTTGGGGTTCTCTTCCTGCTTTCATATTATAGACTTCAGAACCTTAGGATGATGATAGAATGATAACTAAAAGAAAGCTAGCTACACTGTCTCATTCAACCTCTTCACTTTAAGGGAGATACTGAGAATTAGAGAGGTCACATGACTTGCCTAGGATCACACAAGTATAAAGAATTTGAGGGGAGGTTTAAACCCAGATTCTTTGACTCTAGAGCCAACATCACAGTGTCAGACAGATTTGGGGTCCTTTGTTCTGCATAAATCAGAGGTCCTCACAGATATTGGTTGCAGTGCCTTGGGAGGTCACTAGGCAAGGAGAGGGGTAGACTGAATGTTATTTGAATTTGGACTCAGAGAACATCATCAGACAGCCTGTCTCTGCTGTTCACTGCCTATACCATCTTGGGCAAATCACTGAAGATCTCTGGCCCTCAATTTCCCCTTTTAAAAGTGAAGATCTGAGACTAGATATCTTATGAAATTCCTTTGGACTTTAATTCTATGATACTAAGACCTCATATCCTATAGCATCAGTTTCCTACTTTGTAAAATGATGAGTTAGAACAGTTTCTAAACTTCTGAGTCTAAGGGTTTGTGATTCAGTTGGTGAATTGGGGCTGTGATGCCCCAAGTACGAATGATTACCAAAGATTTCACACGAATAATGTTCCCTGACAGAATCTAATAGAATATGTGTCAAACATTTTTTCTCTCTCATCAAAGAAATGACCTGACTTCTCTGTGTTTCCTTTACCTGGTGAAGCCATGTCCAGAGCTATTTGTTTTGATGGACCATTCTGGGCAAACCACAGCTAATGATCTTGAAAAAGGCCATGGATGGTATTTACTTGGAAGGCATAGGGTTTTCCTTTTCATTTCTCCCTTATGATACTTTTCCTTTACTCCCAAAGAGTTGAAAGAAAGAGGAAAAAGTTTTATATGTACAAAAATATTTTTTGCACCTCTTTTCTGTGGAGGCAAAAAACTTGAAATTAAAGGGGTATCTATCAACTGAGTAATGGTAGAACAGATTATAGTCTATGAATGTGTTGTGGTTTTTCAGTTGTTTCAGTAGCATCTGACTCTTTGTCATCCCATTTGGTGTTTTCTTGGCAAAGATAAAGTAGTGGTTTACCATTTCCTTCTCCAGAGAAACTGAGACAAACAGGGTTGGTTAAGTGATTTGCCCAGAATCACACTGCCAGTAAGTATATGAGAGTAGACTTAAACTACCTAGCTGCCCTCTATGAATGTAATGGAATATGATTGACACTTTGTGGTAAGAACAGGTGAAGAGAAGTTTAAGAAGACATAAAAATCAATTGATTGTAGAGTGAAGTGAGTGGAATCAGGAAAACAATATCTATAATAACAATAACATTAAAAAGAAAGGGCAGTTTTTAAAAACTTAAGAACTCTAATCGACACAACAGCCAACCTCAACTCCATTGTATTCCTTCATCAGAATGTGAGCTCCTTGAGAGCAGACTGTGTTTCTTTTGTCTGTATCTCTAGCACTTAGTATAATGCATTGAACATAGTAAGTGCTTTATAAATGGTTCAAACATTCATTCATTCAAGTACTGATGATGAAGGATGTTGCCCACTTCCTGATAGAGAATTTATATCTCAACATGCAAAATGAGAAAGGCATTTTTGAACATGACCAATAAGGGTATTTAGTTTCTCTTATACCTGTTTGTTATACAAGTTTTTTGTTTGTTTGTTTGTTTTTCTTTTTGCTTTCATTGGTTTTCCAGAGTAAGGAGAAGGAAGAGAGAGAATATAAATACTTGTTAACTGGGAAAAAAAGAAATTCATAGCATTGGTACTCATTTGAATGTGCCACATCATTATTAAATATATACCAACAAGCCCTGTGCTGGGAAGTGCTTTGTCTATGAAAGACAAGCAAAAAAAATCAATGTGGTTGGCCCTGCCCTTTATATGTTTTTAATCTAGCTAAAGAAACAAAAAAAGAGCACACAGGAAAAAATATATCTGAAAACATACAAACAAACAAAAACAACAAGACATTTAAATACCTCTTTATGACATACAAACTTCAGTATTCCCAATATATCACTGTTGTTGTTCAGTCCTGTCTGACTCAGTGGCCGCATTTGGGATTTTCTTGGCAAAGACACTGGAGTTTGCCAGTTCCTTCTGCAGTTCATTTTACAGATGAGGAAACTGAGGCAAAGTGTAAGTGACTTGCCCAGGATCATACCTCTATTGTCTAAGGATAGATTTGAACTCAGAAAGATGAATCATTTTGACTCCAAGTCCAGCACTCTATCCACTCTACCATCCAGCTGCCCCAGTATACTAATAACAGTTGATATTTATGTTTTCTCTACATCATCTGATTGGATCTTCCCAACCAAAGTTGTGAGGGCTGTACTATAAATAGAATTATCTCCATTTAACAGAAAACAGAACTGGGGCTAGTAGAAGTTAAATGACACAGCCTGATTCCTATGATAAGCTTAGTGTTACAGTCAAGATTCAAATTCGAATTTCTTTCCATCCCATCTCCAAGCTACACTCAAGTGCTACATTGTTAGGATACTCTTTAAGCAATGTGAGGGCAAATACAATCTTTCCTTTCCCTTTTTGCTTTTCTTTTCTTTTTTTTTTTGCCTTTTGGAGGGCAATTGGGGTTAAGTAACTTGCCCAAGGTCACAGGGCTAGGTTTTTGTTTGTGTGTGTTAAGTGTCTGAAGTCGGATCCGAACTCAGGTCCCGCTGACTCCAGGGCCAATGCTCTACTTACTGCGCCACCTAGCCACCCCCCTTTTTGCTTTTCTTTAGCATCTCTAGTGCTTAGCACAGGCCCAGGCATTAGCTAAGAACACATAATGTTTACTAACTGAATGATTAATGTACAAAAATTGAATTTCTGAAGAGGGAGACATAGGGAGTAAATAAGAATGGCTGGAGAAGTGGTCAATTCCTAGAAGTGAAATATTGATTACATCATAATTTTGCTTTGGGCCTACCCAGAAGAAGAGAAATCATAAAAAAAAAAAAAACCACGAAGTAGAGCCTTGTGTTTTTTTTTTTTTTTTTTTTTTTTTTTGGAGGGCAATTGGGGTTAAGTAACTTGCCCAAGGTTACACGGCTAGGTTTTTTTTTTTTTTTTTGGTGTGTGTGTTAAGTGGCTGAGGCCGGAACCGAACTCAGGTCCTTCTGGCTCCGGGGCCGGCACTCTACTCACTGCGCCACCTAGCCGCCCCAAGCCTTGTGTTTTATGAAGTGGTTTGTGACCACGTAATCATTTGATCTTCATATCAGTTTTTTAAAGTGTTACAAGTGTTACTTCATTTTACAGCTGAGGATGCCCAGACTCAGAGACATTAAATGATTGGCCATCATCACACAGCTAATGAATGTTTATCCTGGGTCATCTCTAGTCATCCCAATCTATATCTTGCCGTAGAATCTAGAGGACTCTGGAGGAGAAAGTGAGGCTCCTCCTTCATTTGAATCCAATCCAATGGCAAGACATGTCATCATCTCCCTATGTAATGGTCCTCTTTGAGAACAAAGAACAAACCACAACCACACAACAAGTGAATTGAAGCAGGAAAGAAACTACCTCTTCCCTATTCCGTGTCCAATACTTTTATATTATATTGGCTTCCTAGGAAGTAAGGGAATTAAATACCAAGCTCAAGTCTACATAGGACTGTAATAACAAGCACAGAAGTAGTTCACATCTTGTTTCAGCTATTGAATTAACACCTTGGTTCAGATCAAGTTTCTTTTGAGCCTTGTATCAAGTCTGTTAAGAAACAGAACATGTGAACCCCACAACTTGTGAACTTCCGGGGGGGAGCTGTGTCATAGATAAGGAAGAGCACAAGCTGGACAGGAAGAACTGAGAAGAGGACTCTTGTGGTGGCAGAATCAAGAAGGAGAAAACTTATGGCATTCGGGCATTCTGTTTGTCTAATCTGTCTGTGTTGCTATTTGTTTGTGATACTTTGAACAGAAGCCCTGGGACCTTACTGGAAGTCCTAAAAGGGGATTTCCTGGTTATATGTTTACAGAAGTGCTGGAGGAAGGTTTTGGAGGTCTTGGGACTTTACTGATGATTTGTGCTGACCTCTTGGACCTCATTTTTGGGTCTGTGTTGATTTCTTTGTTGATGATTTTTGTTGAGTTCTCAGACCTTATTGGTGGGTCTAAATTGATTTCACAGGCAGATAGGGAAGTGATGATGGTGCTGGCAATGTGGATGAATATTATTGTGGCTCTGTCAAGATTAGTCTCCCAGAAAAAGGAACTGTGAAGGACTTGAGATAGACTGAACACTGTGAACTTCAATCTGGAATGGGAACTGGACAAAGAACTGGAAAAGGAGCTGGACAAGGAACTGGGAGCTGCCTGCCTTTGAAAAATGAAGGGACAGGAGGCAGGAAGCTCAAATTTAACCTTGGTCACTTACTATGTAACCTTAGGCAAGCCATATAACCTCTATGTGCATCACACAACTTCCTACAAAGTCATAGATTGATGGGGACCTGTATTTCTAAGTGTATTGACCCTGTTGGAAGTTCCTTTTAAAATTAAATACTTAAATAGAGAAATAATCATAATCACAGGAGAAAGATTTCTCCAAAACACTAATAATAAGAGAAAGGCAAATTCAAATAACTTGGGAGTTTCAACTTACACTGGAAAAAAATTGGTAAAGGGGGCCAAAGATGGGAATAGGTAATACAGGAGGGTTACAGAAATCCTACTGATTAATAGTTGATGAAACAATTAAGTTGACTAAGCACATTAGAAAGCAATTTGGAACTTTGTTAAGAAAGTAACTGAAATGCGTGTACCTTTTCACTCAGAAATATTGCTGCTAGGCAAATAGACATATACATATGCATATACACATATACAATATATACATATGATGTATATACATAAATAGCTGCGTGTTTATATATACCCACATGCATGAATATACATATCCATGTGTGTACATATATACATGTATACATTAATATATATACATATGTGTATATATATTTATGTACATTTCTCTGTGTGTTCAAATCCAACATCAAACACTTAGTAGCTGTGTGACCTTAGGCAAATCACTTAACTGTTTACCTCAGTTTCCTCAATTATAAAATGAGCTGGAGAAGGAAATGGCAAATCAGTCCTGCATCTTTTTTTTTTTTTTTTGCTTTTTGGAGGGCAATTGGGGTTAAGTAACTTGCCCAGGGTTACACGGCTAGGTTTTTTTTTTTTTTTGGTCGTGTGTGTTAAGTGGCTGAGGCCGGAACCGAACTCAGGTCCTTCTGGCTCCGGGGCCGGCACTCTACTCACTGCGCCACCTAGCCGCCCCCAGTCCTGCATCTTTGCCAAGAAAATCCTAAATGAGATCATGAAGAGGTGGATACAGACATCACTGAAACAAAAGAACAATAGCAAAAAAACAAAAAAAAACACAAAAAAACACAAAAAAAACAAAAAACACAAAAAAACACAAAAAAACAATAGCAAAAAATACAAATATGCACATAAAGATATACACACACATATATCTCTACATGTAAATGTATACACGTATGGATATATATGTGTGCATGCTAGAACCCTCCACTAAAACTAATCCTCATCAATCTATGACTTTGTAGAAAGTTGTATGATGCATATAGAGGTCTATGGCTTGCCTAGGGTTACATAGTTAGTAAGTACCTGTCAATAAGGTCAGATCAGAACTTCTTGTCACTTATAACTTCACTCTGTTGAAAATACCATCCACTCTCTGTACTATTGAATTTAATGTCATATAAAATTAGAAAGCACAACTTATTCCAAATTATTTCTGTTTTAAATGTGAGTGGGCATATATGTATATCTATATATGAGAAAGAATGCTAATAGAATGATAAAATCTAAATCTACTACTTTGCAATTATAGTGACCTGGAAGATTATATAAAAATATACTCTCCACCTTCTATGTGAGTGACTAGGATGTACTAAGACTTTCAGACTCAGTTGATGTAAGGGTTATGGGATTTAAAGATCTTCCATGCCCCATAGGACTTGCTGATGTAGCAGGAAGGGGTGGGGCAAGAGGAAGCAGAAAAAAAAAGCTAGAGTTCCTGTGGTGGCTAGCAGCAGCAGCAGCAGCAGCAGCAGCAGTAGCAGCAAGGTGGAGGTGGAGGCACAAACCCCTTTTTGAGCCATCCAGAATTTCTGCTAAGGACTCTTGTTGGGGACTGCCAGGCATTGGAATTGCGGGGGGCTGGAGCTATTGGGAGCACGCTTCCTAGATGCTGAGCAGTTGCTGTGATTGGGGAGAGAAGTACCTTTGCCTGAGGTAGCCTGTTCTGTTTTGAAGGCTTGAGAATGTGGTTGTTTACAACGTTAACTACATGTGCCAATTTCATAACTACTCTGATGGCTTTGACTTTCTGGTTTCAGGACTCAGTTATTTGGTAATTTAATAAATATTCTAGCTTTATCCCTCATATAGAGATCCTGGTATATTTTGTGATTAATAACCCCATAAGCCTATTTATAATTGCCATAGGCATCGTGAATATTGCATTGTTAATACAAATGGCAATGAGGATGGGATCTGCTGAGTAAAAGGAAAGTATGGGGGCTGGGATAATTGTTTGTTTCCCAGTTGTGGTAGATGTGATTCTGTGGAGCCATGGAGCAGGAGAGAAGAATGGCTTGCATGCTGACTTCACTGAGCTGAGAGCAGGAATGGTGGTGAGCTGCCTGCATGGGGACCTGTGGATAAGCCAAGAGCTGCTGCCTTCTGCTGGAGGAGAAGGAACCCAGGAGTTTGGAATTCAGCCAAAGGACAAGATAAGGACTGTGTGGCAAAGCAGGGCCACTGAATGTGTTTCCTTGCTGCATCCCACAGTTTGGGACCCAGGGGGAGGACGGATTTGTGACTATGGTGGGTGGGGTGAAGTGCCATGGACCCCAAGGACCCAACCTTTGGTTTTGTTGCCCAGCTCCCTCTATGGACTTGGAAGCAGGGGCTGGAGCAGTGTGAGGGGAAGGACACCCCCCTCCTCCCAAAAGAACTTTATTTGGACTCTTGTTTTGAATTGATGTGATAATGCTTTGTATTTTGTGTTTAAGGCCCAGTGGCCACTTTGGTAACTTTAGATGTACCTGGAAAATGTGACCTAAGAGATGTTTTAGTCCTAATTCAAATGTAAATTTTGTATGCTATCCACATGAAAGATCTTGGGGCTGAATGTAATGGAAATGCAGATTTGAAGATCTTCCCTGCCCCGGGCCCTTTGATTGGCTCTTAAGTGATTCTGAGAACCTTCTTTAATTTGAAAATATACTTTGCCCCCTAACTGATTGTGACCATAATCAGCCCATGGTAGGAGGCTTGGTTTTCAGGAATGACCACACCTTCATGCTGTGTGATTGGGCAGTGGGTCAAGAATGTTGTTACATTCTCTGAGCCAGGAGAAGGGTATATAAACCCTGATGGGAGGCTTTGCTTTGGGGCTCACTTTGAGAAGTGTTGTGTGATTTGAGCATATGAGACTCTGGGCAGCTCTTGAGAACCTGGTAACTGTGATTTGGTATTGATATAATTTAATGGTTGGACACTTTGGAAGCCTGTCTATTTGATCTGTCTGTATGCTCTGAAGTTCGGGGTGCTGACCGTTTCCCCCTGAACTAGGTAATATATGTTTGTTTGATTAAAGTAAGCTTATTAACCCATTTTGAGTTGCTTTCCTTTACAAAAGCAGATCTAAGAACCTGTGTTGCCAGCCACCCTGGGGATGTTGGGGTGCTTGCCACTACAGTTGATTTGTTGTTTATATTTTTTTCACTTTTTTTCCTTTTTCACTTCTACTTCTAAGGCATGATTTTCTAAGTAAGGGAAGAGAAATACCTGGATATGAACATAATCCTAAAAAGGCATATACATAGACATATGCATATACATATAAATGTATGTATATGTGTGTGTGTATTTAAACAAAAAAATGGGGAAAACACTTCCATCAAAGGGAGAAACATTATTTCACAGTAGAGAGATTTTGGGCTTTGTCAGGAAGAAATAAGTTTTTAATCTCCCCTAGGATATATAGCTCTAGGACCATAATCAAGTCATTTAAACTCCTCATGCAGCTTCCTAAGACCTATTTTCAATCAGTCAATCAATCAATCATCTTGCATTTTTTAAGCACCTGCTATATGCCAACCACTAGCTAATTGCTGAGAATATAAAGAAAGGTGGGAGTCTGTGGGATCAAGATTTGGGAAAAGCCATAAAATAAAATAATAAGTGAAAAGACAAAAACACTGTGAAAAATAGGAGCCCTAACATAGTGACCTGTTAACAAATAATAACTTAGATGCTGAATCATAGTTTGGTATTGAGTCAAAATGTAGATATTGTGACCTATGAAAGCCTCAGCAAGAATATCATGACTCCTATGTGAATAATACATGATAAAGATACAAATATATGTTTGGACACAACATTGGCTTAATACTCAAGTTCATTACTAAGCAGAAAATTTATATATATATATATATATAGATATAGATATAGATATATACACATATATGTA
The DNA here is from genome assembly GCA_011680675.1 of Gymnobelideus leadbeateri. NCBI lineage: Eukaryota > Metazoa > Chordata > Mammalia > Diprotodontia > Petauridae > Gymnobelideus > Gymnobelideus leadbeateri. Next base: position 102,207 of record WOXC01001251.1, read on the forward strand.
TATATATACATACATATATACATATATATGTATGTGTGTGTGTGTGTGTGTGTGTGTGTGTGTATTCCAATCAGTAGTGATGCGCTATCTAGCTCCTCCTCCTTTTTTCTGTTTTCTATAATTACCATGTGGATTTTTTGGGTTCTCTTGCAGGGATCCAATAAATAGCCACTGCCCCAGACCAAAGATTGCCCCCATTTGTAAGTATTCATAATGATGGAATAAACTGCTTCCTTATCATCAGTCTGGAAATAATTGGCCTCTTCTTTGGTATCAAAAGAATACCCCGCCCCCAAAAAAACACCCCATGGTTATGAGGGAGGTACAGGGTTTCTCAGCCAGGGGAATTCCAGACCTTACAGAGTTCCTTCTCTACATACAAACTATATAATATGCATATAGAGATAGCTTTTGAACTATCTCTATATGCATATTATATATATATACATATATATATACATACACACATATGTCTGTATGTGTTCATAAACACTTATATGTACATATATATACATATATCCAGGTCTATTTATGAATACATGTATATTATGTATGTGCATTGCATGTCTATACACATGTGTATATGTAGATATACAGATAGATAGATAGATAGATAGATAGATAGATAGATAGACAGATAGTCAAACAAATTAATGTTAATGGGGATTTGTAAAGGCTTCTTGCAGAAGATGGGATTTTAGTTGAAATTGAAAGAAGCCAGAGAAGCCAGAGAATCCAGGCTGCAGAAATGAAGAAAGAGAAACTTCCAAGCAAGGAGAACAGGCAATGAAAAACTCTGGAACTGGGAGTACATTACATTCCAAAGCATTATATTGCGTGGCATTTGCATGTGTGGAGTTCCCACCTAAACAAAATTATAGAACTTTGTTACATAGAATTCATCAATCAGCCACCAAAATTTTATTAAATATCTAGTATGCCACATATTCTATTGGTTGGTAGAGTTAGAAATACATAGGATGAAAATATTATTCCTCTAAAGAGATCATTTTCTGATGTGGAAGACAACAAATACGTTTATAACTGCATAAAAAATAAAAACCAGATAAATTCAATGATTTAGCAATTATACTGTGCTTAATGGAATTTCTACATATCTGCATGATATTAAATTAAGTAGTAGATTCTTAAAATGATATAAGAAAGAGAAGGCAGGGATGTTGGCCAAGGTTAAATTTAGCTCTCTAGCACTGGCTTCTGTGGCTCTCTCCAATTCTCCTTGTTGTCTGGTGGAGAAAGGCACTCCACGTAAAGTGCAGTCGGAATTTTTCCACCTTTGAGGTAATGATCCTTGCAACTGTTTTCAATCCAGTCTATTCCCATGGTTGGATTGATACAGGAAGACAAAACATAGCCCTGGTTTGTTTTTCCTCTCACCTGATTCATAGGATGATAACTCAGTGCTGTAGTAACACCCAGAATTGAGAAGCTGACAGGGCTGCTGAACACGGAAAGATTAAGATAGCACTTAAGGAGAGAGTCTTTTCACTCCTCCCAAGAAAAAGCAACAAAGACAGCAACACTTTATATAGATAAAATGCTTTGGAAAACCGAACTTGAAAGGTGCTATATAAAAATGAATGTATTCCATTTTATTTTGGTGGAAACATAAAAACATGAAAACTTTATCCATTGGGTTTATTTTTTTAAGTGTGTGGCTTTCCATGTAAAATTGTTTTTTAAGTTCTATTAGGTAATCAATAGGCAGTCATTATGTACGACTATAAATTCAGGGCTGTGGCAGGCATTTAAGAAGCCATGGTCTCTAAGGCACAAGGATCATGCTGTCTTTTCAGGAGAGACCACTGATACTTTCAAATATATTTTGCAATATATGCAAAGGTGATGCAAAATAGCATGTAGTTCATTAAAATGATAACAGAAATATGTGATTTATTTCTAGATGAAATTAATAAGATCCAAGAATGGATGAAAAAACAACTCTTGAGTGACATAATCTCAACCACAAAAATACCAACAAAAAAGCAGTATACAAATGACTGGGATTTACATATTTGGGGGGAAACTGAGGCAGCTGACATCCAAATCATTGTCCCCAGTAGTTAAAGAAGGATTAAGAATTTGAACTTAATGAGTAATGTAGATTATACACAGGAATGGTAGAAACTGTATAAAATCTCACTTCATGCTCTGAAATAAATGGTACCCACAATACTAGCAAGACATGACCTGGCTAGAATTCAGTCTTCAGACATTCAGTTATATCTGAATCTTCAGGACCCCATTTGGTGTTTTCTTAGCAAAGATATTGAAATGGTTTCCTATTTCCTTCTCCAACTTATTTTACAGATAAGGAAACCGAGGCAAACAGGGGTAAGTGACTTGCACAAAATCACACAGCTAGTAAGTGCCTGAGGCTGGATTTGAACTTCCCTATTCCTACGTCCAGGCCTAGCACTTAATTCACTTCACCACAACAGTCAATCAAAAAGCATTTATTAAATGCTTAGTATGGGTAGGGAGTGTGCTAACTATTAGGTAATCTCAGAGGGAAGATTGTAACTGTATGAGAGTAGAGAGAAGGGAGTCTGGGAAAGGTTTTTGCAGAAAGTGTGAATTCAGCTGAATCTTAGGGGATTCCAGGGAAGCCAGGAGGTAGAGGTGAATCAGGAAAGAATTCCAAACAATCCATGGCAAAAATCCAGAGAAAAGAGAATGACTTGGTAGGCAGTGTGTCCTGGGTAAAGAACAACTAAAAGGCCTGTGTCATGAAATTGTAAAGTTTGTAGAGAATAAGGTATAAGAAGACTGGAAAGATAGGAAGGAGCCAGGTTAGGAAGGAAATGAGAAGTCAAAACTGAGGTGTTAAATCTGATTCTGGAGATAATAAGGGGCCAATGGATTTGTGACTGGTGATTGTAGCAGAGCTAATGTGGTCAGACTGTGCTAAAGGATGATAACTGAATATTAGAAGAGGGGGATAGACTGGAGTGGGGAAAGACTAGGGAGAGGGATGAGGAAGGGAGGCCAAACCACCCATTATTGCAGTAGTCTGGGCATGAGGTGTTAAGGATCTGCTCTCTCTATGTACAAAGCTTATTTCTTTTTTTTTTTTTTTTTTAAATTTTGGAGGTACTTTTATTTTATTTTGGAGGCAAGTGACTTGACCATGATCATATAGGCAGTTACTTCCTGAAGTCAGATTTTTTTTTTTTTTTTTTATATTTGAAACATTTAATGTTACGACCTTGAATTTCAGATCCATTTCCTTCCTCCCTTGTCACCCATTCCTTCTTGGGATATAAGTAATTCAGTATATGTTGTACATGTCTAGCTATGCAAAACATTATCATAGTAGATATATTGTACAAGGATGCTTATAATTCCCTCCCACTCATCCCACCCCCCACCTGGTCCATTCCCTACATGATCCTGTCCCTCTTCTATAGTGGGTACTTCCAACCTCCCCTCACCCCAAGGATGCCCTCCCATCCATCATCCCTCCTCTCATCCCCCTTCCCCCTATCCTGCTGCAGGTTGAGATATCCCATTTAGTATGTATGTCATTTTCTCCCTGAACCAAATTCAATGTGAATGTGGTTTTGCCTTTTTAGCCTTCCTTATTCTCCCCCTCCTTTGCACCCACTTCCCCTACATGAGATAGTTTACCCTACCATGTCTCTCCCCATCTCCTCTTGCCACTTTCCTCTCACCTCATAATTTCATCCCTTGAGTACTCTCCCTTCCCAACAAAATCAACCTATGCCCTCTATCCATATATAACTGTAACCATATACACACACATTCACATATGTATTCGTATGAACACACCCCCTTCTTCCATTATTTTCATAGTGGGAAAGATATCATCAGTCACAGATATTGCTTTTCCATATAGGAATGTAAATAGTTCAACTTTGATAAGTTCCTTTTGATTTCTTTTCCCTGATTACCTTCTCAGGCATCTCTTCCTTCTTGTGTCTGGATGTCAAATTTTCTATTCAATTCTGGTTTTTTCCTCAAGAATGCTTGAAAGTCCTCTATTCCACTGAATGACCATATTTTCCCCTGAAACAAAATACTCAGTTTTGCTGGGTAGGTGACCCTTGGGTTCATTCCCAGTTCTTTTGCCCTCTGGAATATCATATTCCATGCCCTTCGATCCCTCAGTGTAGAAGCTGCCAGGTCCTGGGCTATTCTGATTGTGTTTCCACAATATTGAAATTGTTTCTTCCTGGCTGCTTGTAGTATTTTCTCCTTGATCTGGGGATTCTGGAACCTGGCTATAATATTCCTGGGAGTTTTCTTTTTGGGATCTTTTTCAGGAGGTGATCTGTGGATTCTTTCAACCTCTATTTTGCCCTCTGAGTCTAAAACATCAGGGCAATTTTCCTTGAGAATTTCTTGAAGGGTGATTTCTAGGTTCTTTCTTTGATCATGGCTTTCAGGTAGTCCAATAATTTTTAAATTGTCTCTCCTGGATCTATTTTCCAGGTCAGTGGTTTTTCCATGAGATATTTCACATTGCCTTCTAATCTTTCATTTGTTTGGATCTGCTTAACAGCATC